>JASFAX010005161.1:0-37116 GCA_030737875.1 Allium sativum | reverse complement strand
TAAATGATTTGGAAATGTTATGGTATACGATTGGATTCATACAAGTATATGATTTATGTTGACAACCATATGTTGTGAAATTTTAATTGGGATTCATGCAAGTATATGATTCATTATTATGCTAATATGATGTACATACTTTTATGATCACTTTTAGTATGTAATTGGATACGACTAAGTACTATAGTTTATATGAATCTACGTTGGAATTAGCATATCATACTTTTGTATTAGAAACAAAAGTAAGCACCTTTATGAACATGACTAAACTATGTTTGGTATTATGCCTAGTTGAAACATGTTTTAGGCCTAAGTTGTATAAAAACCATATGGTGATATATGTGACACAATTAAGTTAGATTTACATTCCAATTGAAAGTTTACATGAATAAAATGATTCATGTTTAAGTATTATTTATGCCATGATTACATGAATAAAATGATTCATGTTTAAGTATTATTTATGCCATGATTACATGAGTAAAATGATTCATGTTTAGGTATCGTTTATGCCATAATCATATGAATAGAATGATTCATGTTTAAGTATTGTTTATGCCATGATTATATGAATAGAATGATTCATGTTTAAGTATTGTTTATGCCATAATTATATGTTGTTACAATTGCAAGTTCACATGTGCCTACTTTATGTTAATTGAATCGTTCGTTGCAAGTTCATGCGTTCACACTCCCCTTTTTCATGTTACCTTATAAACACCATGTTATAAGCCTCCCCTTTTCATATGGCTAAATTGGGTTTAAATATTAAACCCAACACACCTTACATTGTAGCGAACGTGTAAAACGGGGGTAATGACGTTTGGGTTAAAATATAGAACATATGTGTTGGCATGTTTGACGCATGCCAACAACCTTGAAAAACAATTAAGTGGCATAAATAAATTTTAATCAATAAAGATGAATTTGAATAATGGGCCGCAAATATTTACATATAAAAAGAAAAGAGACAAAATATGTAAATGTAGAAAATACGATGTGTTTAACCCGAGGTTGGATTGAGTTGTGATGTAAACCTGCCCGGAACCGCCCAGCTATCCAGTAGTCACAACAATACCTATCCAATGTGGGTGGTTAAACACGGAGCCTAATAAGGACCCGAGGTTAGACTGAGTTGTGGCGTAAGACTGCCCGGACCCAACCGGCAACAGGCAGCCACAACAATACCTGTCTAATGTGAGAGGTCGAGGCTTTAATAAGACAATTAAGGCCGAGTCAGGATTGATAGGATTAAGTAAATTATATTAATACTTAATCAAAATGGAACATGCTAAACTATACAGACTGATTGGGGGTTAGGTTTATAAAACACTTAACCAACTTAGCATGTTGGCTAGAAATAGAAAACCTAGCAGCGGGGGACCCTTTTCAGCAGTAACCCTACAAGTTGTATCAGGATACCCTGAACTAGGCAGGGTGGGGCACGATTACTAGGCTGACTGTAAGAGGTCAAATCGACGGCGGTGGTGCAACAGTGTAGGTTCTAACGGGGTGCGGGCATGCACACACTCCGACGCAGAAAAATAAGGCACTGGGCACCAGTAGCATACCTGTGCATTCTAGAATTGTGTCGGGCCGCCACCATGGGACTTGATACACCCCATGGTGGGACCAGCATAGGTAACTACAACATCGGGGGGCCGTAAGACACATGTAACTATGCGAGTAGGAGCCGATCATCAGAAATGGATCACTTCACCCTGATTATGGGGTGCTTGTTGGGAACTAGTTTATATGGGTACAGAGATTAATATGGGGTACGATAGTATATTCGACCCTAGACAACTTAACTTAGTTTATGATGCATTTCCATTTCCAGTTTATGCTTATCATACCCAGTTCTTTATTCATAGACTGAATAGTCCTAGACTTACTCAGGCTTTATGTCTGACTCTACTTTTCTTTCGTCTTCTTTTCTTCCGTTCCCCCCCCCCCCCAGGTCCACAGGGAGGGAATACCGCAGCTTGATCAGCTTTCACATCCAGCTTGAAGAGAAAGAATGTATTGCTTGGACCTTTTTCGTTTTGGGTTATGGCTTTGGGCAGCAATTATGGGACTTTTGCAGTTTATTTATGTTTTCTTTATGCTTCTTTAATAATGTAATCAAGACAACTTATGGAGATGTTATGTTTTTGGAAGAATTGTAAGACAAGTATGGCATGTTTTTGTGAACACGTATTTTGAAGAAATAAAAGATGTTGTTGTTTTTCCACTGTTCAAAAATATGTGTTCTTATATCTGTCTTGTTTATCTGTGACTTATACTTATAAACCTCCACCAAAATTAGGGCATTCCCTTTGAGAGTGACCCTAACGGAGGTGGGGTGTTTCAGATTGGAAAAAGGGAAAGGAAATAAGTAATAGATTTTATGTATACACATAACAAACCTTTGTTTATATATCTAGATTCACCTTTTCCAACTCTTGTTTGTTTGATTTGGTAATTGATTTATTTTAGAAGGATTGGAAGAGATTGAAAATATGAAAATGGCAGAGCTTCTTTGTCGCCTCCAGAAAATATGAGGAAAAAGTAGAGGGTTTAGTCCTTTATTTATTAGCGCTCAAATGATCCATAATCGTTAGATTTAGTTTATATAAAATCCTTCTACAAATATAAACTTTTATTAACCAAACCTTAATCGCCACATGATCAATGTAACAACCTGGAATTTTCATCATAATTAATTTAGTTATTTAATTAAATTCCAAAAATGGAATTTGTGCAAATGATGGAATTTGACCATAAAACTTGCACCGTTGCTTTCGTGATGGAATTCTAGTATACTTTCATGTAACTTGCCATCACCGGGGAAGGTCGACCAAGGCAGTATATTCCTACCAGTCCGGGCATGCAACCGGTAGATTTCTACCATGAGTATTCCTCATCTGCTTTGTCATATTATCCTGATTGTACCCACTACGATTTTGGTTTGCGTTATACCTATGGAGAACTCCTTGATAGCCCGCCGGTTTGGTGGAGTTTACAGTATTGTATAGACTACAATGTCTATAAACAGTGTAAGAGTAAAAACGTAATCCCACTTATGCTATTTTGATAACTTACTTTATTGATAAACACTATTTCAATTGCGTACCGTATTATATGGTATCTAGTTTATTCAATCCTTAGGAGATGGAAACCCCGTAACATCTGTTAAGTTATTGCACTCACGAACACACTGGATATGAGATGTGAATTACCATAAGCATGTATAACGCCGTGACACTCACATTATTACCTGATTTTGATTTAAATAATATGTGAAAATTTTAGTTTCGATCCTAGTATTTTTGTATTTTCAGTGGTGCTCGGGTCAGCATGAATTTTTCCCGTTAGCGAATATTACATTATTGAAGATGAATATGGAGCTCGATAAATGTAATTACTAGTATTTTCCATTGTATACATTAGTATGTTTGTGGTAGTTAACTTTGATGTAATGTTGAAATGTATAACTAAATGTATAATTAACAGCTTCGTGAACTGTTATTTGATTATTATATTTTGTCCTTCCACTATGAGATTTTGTGATTGTTTTTCTTCTTTATTCCTTTTCTTTTATTAATCCCAATAGCCATATGTAGTTTACATTTGTTTGAGTCGACATGTGAGGATTATTGTCGATTTGATAGGTCAAAAATTGCGGGTCATTATAGTTATTTATATTATAAAATTTTATAATAATGGATGGATCTTTATAAAATTAAAACTAATGGTCCAGGGTCATTTCTACACTTATAAATAAAGGGCTAAACCCCTACTCTTTTGCTCATATTTTGTGGAGGCAGCACCGAAGCTCTGCCATTTCATATTCTCTAATCACTTCTAAAATTCTAAATTCTAAATCTATTCAGATCAAACAAACAAGAATTGGAGATATTGTATCAAATCTGTGCAAAAGGATTAGTTCAACAAATAGGTTATTTATATTATTGAATTTCCTTCTTCTTTTTCCTCTTCTTCTTTCAAATCTACAAACTAAAATCTGTGTTTGTAAATTCCTTTTCTAATTAAATCGTAGAACAGTAGGATTTGGAAATTGTAAGCCTAAATGTTGTGTCAGATTCAGATTTGGATAGTTGTTAGGTGAGTGAGAAATACATACGTTGTTTGTAGTAACTTATATAATTCATTTGTGTCGAATCTGAATTATATGCCTAAAAGTTATCAGATTTGTCTACTTTATCAAATCTAAAATATTATGAATATATGTTAAAGATGGGTTTGTAGGATATTTAATTTTATATCATCATCTTGCTTATAACTATTCTTTAATTGTTTATGGTTATTGTAAACACCTTGGATTTGGAAATCAGTCCCAAAATTTGATTAGAAGTATAGTATTTTTAAAAAAAAAAAAACCAAAATGTGCAATCTTCTAAAAAGAATAGAGCACACATATATAAATAGATAAAACCAAAGTCTACAGGATAGGAAGGCAACCATACAAGACATGACTACAATTATGTATAGGATAATAGATAAATGAGCTCCGGATAAACCACCGCCAATCATACTTCAATATCGAATTCTGGCAAAGCGACCACCCGATAGTGAAGTATATCTACTCCTATACAAATACAGTTGCTCCAAATGAAAACAATAAATACAAGAGAAACAGAACAACAACAAAAACCCTCCAAAAAACATTACCCTGGAAAACTTCAAACAAAAACATCAACCATCCAAAACAGTTGTCCAAAAAGCTCCCCAGCTATAATCAACTACCTGTGATCTGAAAGAAACTAACCAAACCATAAGAATATGTCACATGCATATATATATGAGTATATATATAAAGTGTATATATATATATAAATATATCCATACATATATGTGAAAAAGAAAAGAAAAAAGGAAAAAAGAGACAAGCAAGAAACACAAAAAACAGAAATCAATAACAAATGCAAATTCTATTACAACTAAAGTACCTATTAATTCTAACAAATAAAGTCAAATTCTATCTGACCTTTTTCAAGTATCTCTCAAAACGAGATTCTCTATATAACTTATAATGAGAGTTATCCATCCAATCCAGGCAGAAGGTAACAATCGTAGTAATCAATCTATCAATAGAACCAGAAATAGAATGAAACAATCTCTGATTCTTCTCTACCCAAATGAACCAACTAATAATAGTCACTAAAGAATCCAACACATATCTTTGCCTGTAATCAAATTCAAATCTACTACAATTCTAATAATGAACAACATTACTAAAAGAATTAGAACAACTAAAAATAAAATTCCTTAAAACCTTATTTAAAATATTAGTAAAAGAAAAAGAGAAAAATAAATGATCAACATTCTCCTCCAAAGAACCACAAAAATAACACTTAACATCAAAAATAATATTTTTCTTCCTTAAAAGCTCAACCGTATTAATTTCTTATGAATAATCAACCATATAAGAAACTTAGCTTTAAGTGGAGAATTAGACTTCCAAAGAAAATTAAATAAAAACCTAGAAACAGTAGAAAACTTAAGAAAATTATATTCCAGATTCATAGGATCTTAGTGTTGATTTGTATTTTGTGCAGTTTTGGTCAGAATAATAAACCCTCTTGTGTGGATATTGTTAGGTTTTTATTGGATTATTGTAATTTTGCCCTTTTAGTTCTTTTTACATTAAAAGACATTATTTGAAATTTACAAGGAACATAAATAAATCAAATAAGAAGAGATGTGTAAATTCATGTATTTTTGTACTTAGTTTACTACATCTATTCTAAATTAAGTATTAACCTATTTTCTTTAGGATTTGAAATGTGTCAAATTTTTCTCTTTTAAATAGTTTGGGAAAAACTAACAATAATTACAATAAATAACCTTTTTATAGGATTTTGAATCTTAAAACAAGATTAAACACAAAAAAGGTTGTTTTGGCCATTAGTTAAGACCAGTACATAAATAGTAAATAATAATAAATAAAAATTGGTAACTACGTTTACTCTCCGTTTAAATTATAAATATAAGCATACATTATTCTTATCTATCCAAACCTACGTCAATAACACTATTATATTAAACGAATGTTGTTTGTTGTTATGTATGTTTGAATTTGAAGTATTTCCATTTCACGGGAATGAACATATGCTAATAACTCTCATAATAAATGGAAAATAAATATTTTTGACCATTGCAACAATAAACATATGATTTATCGCTATATTAAAAGGTCATGAATAGGATAATAACTATTGTAACCATATACGTTTTGGAGATATTTAATTGAATAGGAAAATAAACACCTAATAGTTATAATTTGAACTGTGATTAGGAATAGGGATTGTAACTCCAATTAAGGAAACCAATAAGTAGTATATATATATACACATATATATATATATACACACACAAGTAAGAACTAATAGAATTAAATTACTACTTGAGAGTTACAACAATTAGGTTAGAAAAGGGACTAATGTAAATGGCATTTAATAATTCAATGAATGCCTATGGAAATATGACAGTTAAGGTCATAAATGGAAGATTACCTAAATGTTAATAATAAATAGCATTAAAGGGAATTGTTGGGAGATTGATTATCATAATAAATGTTTAGTCCAATAAGGAAATAAAAAATTAAACATCCTAGGATTGGAAGTTATAGGTTTCCTTAATTTATTATAGTTAATCTGGATTAATATAATTAGAAATAAGGATTGGACTTAGTAGGTTAATGATGTAAGGTCAGTTGCCTTATTCGACAGAAGTCTGCACTTTCCAATAGCCGGATTTATGTACAACTGATGTAAGATATCATTAACCATTGGAACCCATGATGATAGTTATTTGCGTAGCGAGAATTACTTCCAAAAATAATGTTTACTTCAAGTGTTGAAGTATTAAGTGGTCGTAGGGACCGCCTCCTGTTCCAAAGAAGAAATCATCAAGGGAATCATTAGTAAGTGTTCCTGCTTCGGGATTGGAGGTATGATATAGATAGATCCACCCTTAAAAGGGTATTAACTGATCGCATAGCTCGCCAACCCATAAATAAGAAGTATTAAGTGGTTATTTGGGTGTGTGATAGGAATTCTCAGCGACGGTCTACTTCCTCTAGGTAGTAAGTGATTGTGGATGTAGTCTGCCTTGGGATAAGGTATTAAATGACAGCTATGGAGATACCATAGGCCTGCCTGTCCTTTGGGAAGTATTAAGTTACTAGTGGGTTTTCCTACAAGGCCCTCTAGATAGTAGCACTTAGGGTCTGGGGGAAGGTCATAAGTGATGAGAGGTCGTCTACCTAGCATTTAGGTAATAAGTGATTGCATACTATCTCTCTCCTTATGCTGGGTTTAGGTGTATGAGTGAACTGCGGAAGCCTTATATTAGCAGGAATTAGTAGCTAGTGTCCTTTAATTTATTTTTAGTGTAGGATAAACCGTTGAGTAAGGCATTAAGTGATCGACAGGTCCTCTTTGGGTCATAAGTGATAGAAAGTATCCACCCTTATCTTATATTGATAGTAAGGTTTAAGTGACTATAAAGAAGTAATTTACTTCCTTATAATATGATGAGTAATTGGAAGGCCGCCTCTCAGTTCTCGGTTGTTAGATGAATGGTGGTTTGAAGGATTCATACTTATACGTAAATGTTTTATCTCAGTAATGTGATATCATTATGTTTTGGATATCGTAGTTAGTCGTCATGGATAAATTTTTACAAGGTTAGGTTAGAGTTACACTCCTTGTTAGACATACGTCTTGGGGGAGACGAAACGGGATACCATTTGTGTATTGTAGACAGTGTTATACATTTTGTACTCACTAGGAATTGTTGTTCTTGCGCCCTCCTCATAATAACTCTCAGGTTTATCTCAGGGAAGATAGGTCTTAATAGGTGTTCAGTTTGGTTTTCGGCTCCCGTTCTCTCATGCTCAATATCGATGTGACGATTTGCTTTAAGATAGTTGCCTTAGTCGGTATTAGTTATCTTATCTTTTCTGATATGAGTTAGTTTTATTGTACTCTGATTATGCTCATGGTCATTATTTGCATGTACCACTCTCCATGATTGGATGGGTTTGGGTTTCAATTTTTATCGAAATTCGGGTTTAGAAAAGTGTGGGGTGTTACATTTGGTTTTAGAGCTTAGGTTTAGATGATCAGAGAAATTAATAAATTTGGATTAGTGAGAGAACGGGTTCGAATTACTCTTCTATTTTCCTTCATCTTTCTTGATTGACACTAATTTATTTCAAGGATGAGATAATCGTGGGCCTATTTACTTAAGATATATTCTAAATGACTAGGAGTTAGAAGTACTCTAAGTTCGAGTATTTGGCCAACCCTAATTTACCGCAAGGTACATTTGGCGATTTTAGTTTGAACGGCATGAGGACGACATGTGGTGAATTCCATGGATTTGGGCCTGGTGACTGGACGAAATGCTACCTAGAACTGAGATAGTTAAGATTTCTTATTTTTGATTTCATTTGGGAGTTCCAGTCTATGACCTTTTGTTGGTCTTAAATGGCAAGTTCACGTTAATGTGTCATTATAGTCCTGATATTCTTTTGATAGAATTATTCTTAGTCTTATATCCAGATAGATTTCTATTTTTAAAACTGTTTCTGAAATTTAAAAAGGGGACTCAAAAATATTAAATTAACGTTTTCGAGAAATTAAAATAAAGATTTGTGTAAATAAAATAAATTTTAGAAATTTAAATCTAACCATTTTTAGGATTGTTGGGTTTTTTGCAATTTTAAATAAACAATCCATCTTGGTAAAGAGAAGGAATTGGAAAATCATAAGGAATAAGCCTTGAAATTCAGAAACTATAGTTACCCATTCCTCGAGATTTTTAATATTCCTCTTTTCAAATATTTCGGATGACTTAAAGAAATTATCACAAATAAACTTTTAGAGATTTAATAATCTCGACAATCCAGAACATGGAAAGGTAGTTCTAGTCCGTAGAATAAACTAGAATATAAATTATAAAAATAATTTTATATTATGAGACCCATAATTAAAAATAAAAATTTAATATTGAAATGTTTTCAAAATATTTCTCTCAACAAAGACGAAAGAAATTTCTTTTCAACCTAGGGTACTTGATTTTGGAAATCATTCGTGTCGTTTACCATCTAGGTAAAGGGAAATCCATCTTATTTTATTTCAGACTTCTAGCTGAGTTTTCTTTTCGAGAATTCGTTTGATGGTCCAGCAGTGTAGAGTTGAATATGTTGCATGTTTGAGAATGGAGTTTTGATGATAACAACCTTATTTCAGTTATCGTGATTATAAAATATCTGCTAACGCTTTTTGTATAGAATATATATATATATATATATATATATATATATATATTTGTGCAGGAATTATATACAGGAAATATTACTGAAGACTATACAGTTATAAATATTATAGAGATTCAAAGTCAGAGAAATTTCAAGACTCATGAGTAATTAAGATTTCAAGTGTTCAAGATTAATATATTTATAGATCTAAGTTTTGTATGACTCTAAATAGCACTCCAGGTTTAAATTCTACTTCTAATTTTCAATTCTATCCTCAATCCTCTCCATTTTGTTTTTTTATTTATCCTCAATTCTCTATATATTTTTTTCATTTTGTTTCTATTTTTATTCTTCTTGGTTTTTCAAACTTAAATTCTTTATATAGTTTAAAACCTTATAATTTAATAAATATATTTATTTAGTTTAAAAGTATGTTTTCATATGATTTTCTATTATATAATATTAATTTACAACACTAGAATTTTACTTAAGAATATCCAGAATAAGTTTTATATCAAAATACTTGAAAATGTTTTGAAAATGAAAAATACACATGAGTATGTCGACATAGCAAAAAAATGTATGTTGACATATAACTGCTATTTTATCTAATTTTGAAGGGAAGTGTCTTTTCACTATTTGAAACGCTTCAGAACCGTTGCAACCCTTCATACTCTATAAATAGAGGTTAAAACCATTTTTTTAACATATCTACTTCTCTAACTTCATGCTCTTTCATCCCACCATTATTCTTAATCATTTTTTTGATTCTTACACTTATACTCTGCCGAATTCACTTCTATTTTGATCAAACTTCTTCTCTCTACACTCTCTACTCTCTACTCTTTGAATCAAGTGCTATCGAAGAGTTATAGGCCTATTTTGTAATTGCTTGGGTTGAATAAACACTGTTTGTAAGTCAAAGAGGAATCGGTGTATCCTTGTAGCCGTGAAATCAAGGAATAGGAGTCGGTATGCCCTTATTGAGCCGTGAAATCAAGGGATAGGAGTCGGTGTTTCCTTGTTAAGCCGTGAAATCAAGGAGGTTGTATTTGACTATTGGAAATAGTAAAAAAAACTCTTCACAATCCAGCATTGTGCGGGACTGGATGTGACACCCCACATCATCTAATGTCACTCACAAAGGGAATGCATTACTTTTCATGAAGCGTTATAGGTAAACAGACATTGAATATTACAAGACAGATATATAGAACAAAGCAGAATAAAAACTTTCTTTATCATAAGATACCATGGTCCAAAAACATCACATGTCTGAAACATAAAATTCCATTACAACATAAAAGTTACTGTCTTGTACTTCAAAAATATCATAATACATAAAAGAAGTAAAATTCCCCAAGAACAAAATATAGCCATAGCAATAAGGATAGGAGCTTGAGCCATACATATCAGCAGCTCCAGAAAAATAAGCAGAATCACGGTCAAGCTTGATTGTTTCCTCCCTAAGAACCTGGGGGGGGGGAACGGAAGAAAGAAGGAGTAACAGAAAAGTTGATACATAAAGTCTGGCGAGTCTAGTGACTTTTAGCAAGTAAATAAATAAAAGTAGCATGACAGGCATATAAAGTGGATAAGAGAGATCACTACATAAATGGCAGGTGTGACAAGGTAGACATGATAAGGTGTATATGCTTCTAATGATTACTCTGCACTATTACTAGTAAACCATAATAAGATGATCCTTTACACTTCAAGGTGGTATACTTATGTAACAACCCTGAATTTCGGGGCAAAATTTAAAATTGATTTTAATAAATTTTGATGAAAAATTGCATGAATAGCTAATTAATTATGGTTAGTGTGTAATGGTTGCCAAGATAAATGGATTTAAGGCGCATTAGTGTATAACGCGGATTTGAAATTTATTGGTTCATTACATGTAGGAAGTGTTAGTGTGTGAGGGTTAATAAAAATAAATAAACGCATTTGACGCACGTTAGTATATAATGCATATTCGTTTATTAATTGTTGTGCGCAATAAAAAGAAAGCAATAAACTGATGTAATTGATAATTAAAATTAGACCTTATTTATTAAGTTCAATTTTGATATAAATAAAGTTGATTAGTTTCTGGAATTTAATTAAATATAATGATATAAATAACGGATTTATGGCGAATTGTTAATGAATTGAAAAAAAAAGAAAATTTTAATTTAAGTCATTTAAAAAGAATTTTTTTTTTGTCGTTTTGTTTATATGAGTAAATGTGGAAAGTTAGAATTCAGTATTAGTATATTTAATAAAATTTAATGGTGCATTTATTTAATTAACCTTTGGAATCCTTTCCTAAAACTCTTGCTTAAATCAACCCTTCATCTATTCACTTTCTTTGCCAAAATAATCTATCAATTTATTAGTTTCTTTCCCTAACTCATTGACATAATTAAATCAAACCAAATTCAGTGTAATTAAATATATATATATATACATATATATACTTGATAAAATTTAATTACAATTGAAACCAAACACCGAAAATCGTTGTAATAACTAACTTGAATTTTTATATGTGAATTTGTTTTTAAAAATATAGTAAATGCTTGGCAATTATTTAAGTAATCAAATCCATATATATAGAGTGTAACATACTAAATTAATGAAACATAAAACACTATAACATAATTACCCCATTCTCTCTCTTCCTTTCATGTGCAAATATTCCATTATAGAACGTACTCAAAGGGGATTTGAGGAAAAAAAAAGGAGAAATAAATTTGCCACTTCAGCCATAATATTATAAATACCCTAATATTCTAAACTCTCCACTACATACTATCTTTTCCTCTCCTCAAATTCTCATTTCTCTTTTTCCTCAAAATTTAACAGCGGCTCTCTTTCTCTCTCTCTCTCTCAAAACTCTACATGAAAGCCCCTCAAATATTAATTAATTTATATCTCCCAAATCATAAGGAGTTAGGCCATGAAATTAATAAAAGTTTGATTTGTATTTCTTAATTAAGGAAATAATAAAGTTGAAATTAAAGAATTATTCTTTTATTTAGATTTACCAAATAAATAAAGATTTATTTTGTTTATTTTGATTTACTGAATAAATAAAGATTTATTCTTTTATTATTTTTTATCAAGTAAATAAAAGTTTAGATCTTTGTTTTGAAATAAAAGAAGATAATAAAGTTCATCTTTATTTTGAAATGAATAAAATTAATAAAAGTTTAGATCTTTTTAATTTACAAAATTAATAAAAGTTTACATCTTTTTGTTTTACACAACAAATAAAGTTTAGATTTTTATTTTTGAATAAAAGAATGAAATAAAGTTTGACTTTTATTTTGAAATAAAAGAAATGAAATAAAGATTGGATCTTCATTCTGATTCACAAAATATAATCAAGTTGGACCTTTTATTTTGACTCATGAAAACTATACACCATTTAATATGCTGTTATTGTATTGCGGTGACATGAAAGCTATACACCATTTAATATGTTGTTATTGTATTGCAGTGACATGAAAGTTATACACCATTTAATATGTTGTTATTGTATTGCGTTGACATGAAAACTATACACTCTTTAATATGTTGTTATTGTATTGCGTTGACAAGTTAGTAAATAAGGGTTGGGTTATTTCATGTGTTATAAGTTGACATGTTGGTAACAAAGGTTCGGTTATTTCATGTGTTATAAGCTGACATGTTGGTAACAAAAGTTGGGCTATTTCATGTATTATTAATTTACATGATAATTGTAATAACAGTTAGCGTCATCTACTTTTATGAAAAAATGAAAATATGTAATGTAGTTATAAAATTAGCATTAATGAAAAATATTTAATGTAGTTATAAAATTAGCATTAACGAAAAATATGTAATGTAGTTATAAAATTAGCATTAATGAATAATATGTAACGTAGTTATAAAATTAGCGTTAATGAAAAATATGAAATGTAGATATAGAATTAACGTTAATGAGAAACATGGAATATTGTCATATTTTTAGCGTTAATGGAAAAAGTGAATTATTAAGATTATTTTCACTGTTTATGTTAAAATATGAAATTAAGATTATTTTCACTGTTTATGTGTTAATTTAGAAATTGACATTATTTTCACACAGTTATGTGATAATTTAGAAATGAACATTTTGCACCGTCACGTGTTAATAATGGAATGGATATTTTCACCGTCATATTTGTTATTAAAAAATCATTTTTAATGTGAATAAGATTAAAGAACTGAAAGTTACGTTTTTAATGTAATTAGATTTAAAAGTAAAAGTTACGTTTTCATGTAATTGAATAAAAGTAAAAGTAACATTTTTCATGTAAATAGAATTTAAAGAAGAAAATTTACATTTTCATGTAAATAGAATTTAAAGAACAAAATTTGCATTTTTCATGTAAATATAATTTAAATAAGAAAATTTACATTTTCATGTAAATAGAATTTAAAGAAGAAAAATTACATTTTCATGTAAATGGAACTTAAGGAAGGAAATTTACATTTCGATGAATGGAACTTTCATTAAAAAGGACAACGGTATGAAATTTACATATTTATATAAAAAGATTTTCAGTAAAGATTATAAGATGAAATTTACATTTTAATGAATTGGATTTTCATTAAAAAGATAAAGATAGAAATTTACATTTTTATGTAGATAGATTAACACACAAAACTATTATTTTGTTTGTAATGAAAGATTAACAAAGTTATTATTTTTGTAGAATTGAAGTTGACACCAAAATATATTGCATTTTTGTTAGAAATTGTAATGACACAAAAATACTCATTTTTGTTAAATTATAAATGACACACCAAAAATATTCATGTTTGTTGTAATGGAAATGAAACACAAAAATACCTATTTTTGATGTAATTGTAATGATACATGAAATATACAATTTTGTAAAGTTTGAAGGATGATTGAAAAATATACCTTTTTGTATATAGGATGTGAATGCAAGTCGAAATAAAGATCAACATTCTTATGTGCCATGATATTATATTTAGATAATTCTTGTCGTTAGAAAAATATAGTAAAATAAAATACATTTCACTATGTATTATAAAAATGTAAATAGGTTACAGAAATATAACGTTCTTTACTTGTTGTATTATTCACGATAACGAAATGGACGAAGGAATTATATTTATATACAATTATATATATATATATATATATATAAATTAAAAGCAAACGAATCGAGCGTGGTAGTTCGCGCCTTGGAATTGTACTTTTAATCGATTATACCAAAAGATCCAACCGTCTGATTTTCCCAAAACTGGAACTGTTAGGTTCGCCTTGGGAAGGTCTTTCCAACGATATGAGTTATGTTAAAATTCAACGGTTATATTTAGAGAAATGTGTAAGACAAATTTGGGTGAAAATAGCGCCAAGGTCGCCTATTGACTTGAAGCGTCGTTAAATAAAATTCAATTATTTTTATATAAATAAAAATAGAGATTAATCGTTATAAATTAATATTAACGATAAGAAATGATTTGAAATGATATACACGCGAGAATTATTTGAAAGGTCCGAGTTCAATCTCATTTCAAATGATTACACGTCGATCTAAGTCGAAGAGTTGAAGACGGTGATTGAAGACCAACGATCTTCACGTCGAATGGATGAGTTACCATTGACGCCCATGATTGGAGTTGCTACCTTGAAGGGGCTACAATGGTGGCCGTCCAGACTACTTGTTGATTGTTCGGATATGCGAGGTATAAGGTGCCTCCGGTTTCGTTCAAACCCAGAACGGACTTGAAAATCGATTGTATGTCCGACGTTGTATTCCTTTATACAGTATTCATTGATCTCTGCTAAATATATATCTGTTTGGTGTTTAACACCCTTCTCTGAGACGTACAAGCTTAGAGGTTATATATTGGTAGGAATCAATGGTATGGTATGGATTGACAATGTGGCATGCTAAGATGCATGGATCAAGGTTTTTGTTGAAAAGCAGGCCTTGTAGATGATGATCAAAGCACAGCTTGAAAAGCATAGCTTTGTGTATTATGTAGCTTCACGAGCCTCACACCCCGGTTGAGCCTAAAACGGAGCAAGGGAACACAGGGAGAGCAGCACGTTTCTTTCTAGCTAGAAGTGGTGTCATGGTATGGAGCCCAGACATTTTTAGTTATGTGGATGATGGAATGAGGCGCCTCGGATGTTAGGTCCTATAGGACCGGGAAACGTGTGTTCAGGAATAACTAATCCACAAACCGCAAGTGTGGACCGGCCCTGCAGCTATCCAAGGGTCACTTGAGCTCTGATCCTGAGACATTAGCTAGAGTGTCTCGAATCGGTAAGGAGATCATTCCTAGCCTTGACTCATGATGGAAACCCAATTCCCAATACGACCCTACGGACTTGATTGTATTACTAGTATGGAGGCATAGTATATGGTAGCTATGCTTCCAAGGATTAATACATTTACTTTGAAATGTTTTTGAAACATATATACACTAATAATAATATCAAACCTGTTTTTATCGTATCAACCATTTTTGGCCATTATAAGGTAGAACTCTATCCTCCAGTTTGCATTGCATTGTGTGATGGGACTTGAGTATTATAATGGTTTCATTTTTCCAAAAAGCATTGTGTTGTTTAACTATTTACTTTTAATTATGCACTGGCAATCCAATGAGTAAACCCGTTCCGCGTTAGCGGCGTGGTCCTGTGATTAGCCTTATTATTAGATTAGTTAAGTTAGATTTCTCATACCAGTCCCATGACTGACTCGTAGTTTGTTTCACTTTGCAAACTCGGGTGCCCTCTTTTCCACACGTGCAGTCGAGTAGCTTTTCGCAGATATTTATCTCTCGAGCAGGATTCTGGATCGAAGCCTAAAGTTGTGTCCAAAGCATAGCTGTCTTCCGCTGCCTTAGTTATTTTGTTTTGGTTGTATTGTATTTGTTGTAATTTAAATCTTCTGCTGTATTGTGTACAGTGTACTCTGATCTTCTGTACTCTGATGTAACATTATTATGATGTTTATAAAAGTCTGCTGTTGTTGTTCTGATATTGTTGTATTCCCAGAGTTAACGTATTCGGGATTTGAATGGTCTTAGTCGATTTTGCGATCGATTGAGTTCGGGCGAATTCCGTGTCGTTTCAGTTGGTATTAGAGATGGTTAGAGAACATGATAGGGGGTTCTCGCTTGGCTGTTTGGTGGCGAGCAAGAGACTCTTACCCCTACACGTGCCAATGGGAAGATTGGGTTGGTTGTTGCAGTCGAGAGGCTGGCCGTAAAATCAGTTCTGAGGTATCACTGTATGTCACGGTGGGAGGTTAGCCCACTGCCTGATGGTTCCAAAGCCTAGGGCCGTTACAGTTGGTATCAGAGCTCTGGTTAGCTCAAATCTTCAGGGTACAACTCGTTTGAACTGAACAAAAGACTCATCAGAGATTGGATTAGTAATATCCAATAAGAATACTCATTAGAGATAGGATCAGCAGTATCCTAGAATGAGAAAACTCATTAGAGATGGGGGTTAGTAATGCCCTAGAATGAGTTGAGAGTGCCTAGTTTATAATTAACGTATTTTTGATTATATATAAACTGATTTTAGAAAATATGATTTTTGAATGAATAAAAGTTATATATATTTGGAAAGCTAATCAACTAATTGATTGATGGTTGTGTAGTATAATTATTAGTTCAACTAATAAAATTATAGAAACGAATTAAAAAATGAAAGATGAGTTAATTAATTAAACAACTTTTAGCTTCGTTCCTTTTCTAGGACGAAAAGTTCTTAAGTGGGGAGACTGTAACAACCCTGAATTTCGGGGAAAAAATTTAAAATTGATTTTAATAAATTTTGATGAAAAATTGCATGAATAGCTAATTAATTATGGTTAGTGTGTAATGGTTGCCAAGATAAATGCATTTAAGGCGCGTTAGTGTATAACGCGAATTTGAAATTTATTGGTTGATTACATGTAGGAAGTGTTAGTGTGTGAGGGTTAATAAAAATAAATAAACGCATTTGACGCACGTTAGTATATAATGCATATTTGTTTATTAATTGTCGTGCGCAATAAAAAGAAAGAAATAAACAGATGTAATTGATAATTAAAATTAAACCTTATTTATGAAGTTCAATTTTGATTTAAATAAAGTTGATTAGTTTCTGGAATTTAATTAAAGATAATGATATAAATAGGGGATTTATGGCGAATTGTTAATGAATTGAAAAAAAGAAAATTTTAATTTAAGTCATTTAAAAAGAATTTTTGTTGTTGTTTTGCTTATATGAGTAAACGTGGAAAGTTAGAATTCAATATTGATATATTTAATAAAATTTAATGGTGCATTTATTTAATTAACCTTTGAAATCCTTTCGTAAAACTCTTGCTTAAATCAACCCTTCATCTATTCACTTTCTTTGCCAAAATAATCTATCAATTTATTTGTTTCTTTCCCTAACTCATTGATATAATTAAATTAAACCAAATTCAGTGAAATTAAATATTTATATATATATATATATACTTGATAAAATTTAATTACAATTGAAACCAAACAATGAAAATCGTTGTAATAGCTAACTTGAATTTTTATATGTGAATTTGTTTTTAAAAATATAGTAAATGCTTGGCAATTATTTAAGTAATCAAAGCCATATATATAGAGTGTAGCATACTAAAATAATGAAACATAAAATACTATAACATAAATACCCCATTCTCTCTCTTCCTTTCATATGCAAATATTCCATTATAGAACGTACTCAAAGGGGATTTGAGGGAAAAAAAGGAGAAATAAATTTGCCACCTCAGCTATAATATTATTAATACCCTAATATTCTAAACTCTCCACTACATACTATCTTTTCCTCTCTTCAAATTCTCATTTCTCTTTTTCCTCAAAATTTAACAGCGGCCCTCTTTCTCTCTCTCCCTCTCTCTCTCTCTAAAAACTCTGCATGAAAGCCCCTCAAAATTAAATAATTTATATCTCCCAAACCATAAGGAGTTACGCCATGAAATTTTGTGAGCACCTAGAGAATGAAGAATGCTACTCACGCCTAAAATTAGGTGAAGAATTGGAAAGCATAACTGGTGAGATTATTATTTTAATAATTAATTTAATTTAACTATTTTTCTCATGATGTGAAATCGATGTTTGTTTGGAAATAAAGTTAGGTCTGTGATGATTGAGTGCTATGCTTGTGTTTTTAAATTTTGTTGTTTTGTGAATTGTAATGTTTTGTGATATTCAAGTTTGTTAGATCCATAAATTTTGATGAAATCTTCATACAAGTTCTCATCTTTATTTTTGTTTCTTGAAAGTTTAGATCTTTATTTTTATATAAATAAAAATTAGTTCTTTTATTTTGAAATTAAATAAATTTGGATCTTTATTTTTCATAAAAGAAAGAAGGGAAATTTGGATCTTTTATTTTAAATGAAGGAAAGAATGAAAGTTTGATTTGTATTTCTTAATTAAGGAAATAATAAAGTTAAAATTAAAGAATTATTCTTTTATTTAGATTTACCAAATAAATAAAGATTTATTTTGTTTATTTTGATTTACTGAATAAATAAAGATTTATTCTTTTATTATTTTTTATCAAGTAAATAAAAGTTTAGATCTTTGTTTTGAAATAAAAGAAGATAATAAAGTTAGATCTTTATTTTGAAATGAATAAAATTAATAAAAGTTTAGATCTTTTTAATTTACAAAATTAACAAAAGTTTACATCTTTTTAGTTTACAAAACAAATAAAGTTTAGATTTTTATTTTTGAATAAAAGAATGAAATAAAGTTTGACTTTTATTTCGAAATAAAAGAAATGAAATAAAGATTGGATCTTCATTCTGATTCACAAAATATAATCAAGTTGGACCTTTTATTTTGATTCATGAAAACTATATATAACAACCCGTATTTTCAAAAAACTGTTATAACGTAAATCGAGGCAGAATTTAATTCAAAAATCAGAATCAGGGGAAACGGGCTATGCCATTGCGATCGTCTCGGAAAAATACGCGAAATAGAGTCCGAGTTTTCGAAAATCGGAGTCCGTATGACCCAGTTAAGGCCCATCGAAGTTTTCAGAAATTCTATGCTAAAGACAGATTTAAATTTCAAATTAAACAAAATGGATTAGGGCTAATCAGGGTTAGGCGGGAAAATTCCCGCCAAGGGGCCCATGTCGACAGGCAAGTCGACAGGGCACCCAGGGTGTCGACTGCCCTGTCGACAGCCCTGTCGACAGGGGGTGCCCAGGCAGTTCAGCCTGGTGCACCATTTCTGATTTGGGTTGGGTCAAGTGGCTTGGTTCTGGAGAATTCTAAGATCTGACGGGCCAAACCTAATCTAGGGTTAATCCTAGGGCCTAAAACACTCTAATTCTCTATAAATATACCCCTAATCCTACCCTAAAGCCTCATTAATCAATCTTGCAACTAAACTATGCCAAATTAAATCCTCAAATGGCCTCCATCTAAAATCCCTAGCCTCCACCTTCCTCAAAGTTTAATCCTATGATGATATGATGATCATACAACCTTTTCTATGTTGTATGAATGCTTAATAACTTGCATACGTCATTAAGATGCAAGTTTGATTTGCTAAAGTTTGTGTTTTTGGGATTTTGCAAAAGGGTTTTGAGGCCTTGTTTCGGTTTTTAAAAGGGCTTCTTCATCTTATTTGGAGGATTTGTGGCTTGTTTATATTAGTAAGCCCTCTTACCTTCACTTTACAAACTCTAAAGTTAATGTTTGGTGAAAGTTGAGATTTGTGTGAGTTTAGTTGATTATGCATGCTTATGCGAACTCACTATGTCATGTTTTATATGATTCATAAGTTATGCATGCATATGCGAGATTTCTATGCCATGTTTTACATGTTTCACAAGTTATGCATGCTCATGTGAGCCTATTATGTCATGTTCTACATGTTAATGGATTATGCAAGTTCACCTTACCATGTTATGCAAGTTTAATGGATTATGCATGTTTATGCAAGCTCATCTTACCATGTTATGCAAGTTTAATGGATTATGCAAGTTCACCTTACCATGTTATGCAAGTTTAATGGATTATGCATGCTTATGCAAGCTCATCTTACCATGTTATGCAAGTTTAATGGATTATGCAAGTTTAATGGATTATGCATGTTCACCTTACCATGTTATGCATATTTAATAAGCTATGCATGTTTATGCGAATTCACCATGACATGATTTGCAAGTTTAACATGTATGCATGTTTATTATGACATGTGAAGTTCACCATGTATGTTATGCCAAGTTACCTTTTATACCCTTATACGTTATGACGAATATGTAAGCGAGATAATGACGTTGGGAGGGTTTGGGTAAACTTAAAAATACATGAAACTAAAAGATTGGGAATTTACCTATTAAGTTAGGTCTACCCCTTGGGAATTTACCTATTAAGTTAGGTCTACCCAAGTATATGTGAACTTGTAAAAATGTTCTAAAGTGGACATGACATTAGATAACATGATATGGCCAACTCGAGGTTAGACCTAGTTGTGGTGTAAATCTTCCTAGGTAACCACAACGTGGGGTCTAATGTGGGTAGTTGGTCATGTTGCACCATAAGACCCGAGGTTAGACCTAGACGTGGTGTAAATCTTCCCAGGTAACCACGGATGTCTAATGTGAGAGGTTGGGTGCATTAAGTAATTAATGCCTCATGATTAGGGTTAAGTCATGGCCCACTAATACTTAACCAATAATGGGGATGCGAGGATTAGATGGGGTTAAGTGGTTACACTTAGCTAATTTAATCCAGGTTTAGTGAGGGGTTAAAACCACACTTAACCCTCTTAGAAACCCTAGCAACGTGGTCTGTTCCAGCAGTAATCCCAGTTTGGTATCATTCACAACCCTAGAGGCTAGGCTAGGGCGGGGCACGATTACTGGACTGATGTAAGCGACCAAAGCGACGGCTGAGTGGTACAGCGGTGCGGGTCCGGCGGGCTACGGACGTGCACGTAGTCCGATGTTGGACAAACTCGAGGCACGGGTACCAGTAGGCTTAGACTGTGCATTATTGCTTAGGTGTCTGGGGTTGACACCCGAGGGCTTGATACACCCAGAGGTGGACCCAGCACAGTCTGACTACATCCATGTGGGCCGTATGGACACCAACACTTGACGTGTTAGGTTTATAGGGAGCCGATCGACTAGACCGTTGGGCTGGGCCTTATACTAAGGTCACTTCATGTTATTGGGCCAAAGTTGGGCTAAGGGATCGAGATCTGTTTGTGGGTTTGCTAGTACACTGTGGTGCAAAGTTTAACCTCGTCTATGTGATGTCACCTTTATCTATTGCCAGTATGTTCATCTCAGTTTCCATCATACTGTTAACTTTATTAGTTTATAGATTGATCGTAGTAGGGCTTACCAGTCTTTTTGACTGACCTGTTTTCTTTCGCTTCTTTTCTTCCGTTTCCCCCCCTCCCCACAGGTTCTCAGGGTGGGACTACATCTGCTTAGTGGATCTTTGACTTGCTTGTTGGATAGCTCACGTATGGATCTGAGCTAGCTGTGGCTTATCTTTTATTTCTGGGGATTAGTACTGATGTTTTACCATGTATTTTGTTATCACGTATCTAGACTGATGTTGTATTTTGGATCATGACATTTTGATATTATGTACTTGACTATGTTGGTTTTCTGAAATGATGATGATGGGTTTTTATCTGCTACCGCTGCTTTACTTATATTTATTTTTTTATATATTCTGTCTTGTGATATCTCTGTGCAAGTTTACCTTCACAATAACGCCCCTCCAAAGCTAGTACATTCTTTGGAGTGATCCTAGTGGAGGTGGGGTGTTACATTTGGTATCAGAGCACGAGGTTAACAAGATTGAACAAAACTTTTGAAAAAAAAAACCCTTTTCGAAAAACTATTTTCAAAAACCTACTAAGTATTTTCCAAAATAAAGTCTAGATTATTTTAAGGCTAATCCCCAAAAAGCCATCAGCGTTATCCTTCGTTCCCTTGACCTAATCTTATCTTATCTTTTGTTTCAGTATGGCTGAGAATCTTGACATCCCAGATGGAGTGAACGTACCACTCTGGTATAGGAGACTCCTAGAAGCTAGGGCGGCAGCTGGTCCCGCCAACCCTACTCCCACTCCTCCTCCTGTAGTTGAAAATCCTATCCCTAATATCCCTCCTCCGGTGGTCCCTGCTCCCCCTCCTCCAGCAGTTAATATTCCCCCTCCCGTTGCTAATGTTCCCCCTCCTGTTGCTGAGGCTCCTCTTCCTCCTCCTCCCCCTCAGCATCCTCAGATTGAGTTTACAAAGGTGTGTAAAGACTTCAAGGCAATGGGAGGCAAGAATTTCCTTGGCACAGAATCTTTCGTTGAAGCTAGGAATTGGCTGAAGGACACGGAGGACTTGTTTGCCATCTTTGGAATAGATGACGAGAGGAAGATCTTGTTGACCGTATGGCTTCTGAAGGATGAGGCGGCCTATTGGTGGGAGGTCACCAATGGGACGAGGCCCGTTGAGACTTGGGCCGATTTGAGGGCTAGATTTGTAACCAAGTTTCTATCTTCAGCTGAAGCAAATTTACAAATGGAGAAGTTCCTTGCTCTAAAGCAAGGGGATATGTCTGTCAAGGAGTATGTGAACAAGTTCAATCGGCTGGCCCGTTTTGGTTTGGATATAGTAAACACCCCGGAGAAGAAGGCTCTTCGGTTTGCCAGAGGATTGAATGAGCCGCTACAGGGCTTGGCGATGTCACATATTCCGCATGGAGCCACTTTCGAGAGTTTGGTCAATATGGCTCTGCTCCAGGGAGAGGGAAAGAAGGAAGTCAAGTCGGGCGATACTCAAGCAAAGAAGGCTGATTCTCAAGGCAAAGGCAACCAAGGTCAAAGCAGTCAAGGAAATCAGAATAAGAACAAGAAAGGCAACAACAAAGGCAAGGGGAAGTGCAATTACTGTGGCATAGCTGGGCATTTTGCTAAGGATTGCAGAAAGAAGAAAAGGAAGTTCAATGGGGTGAAGCCGAAGAGGACGCAACTTGGGAAACCGAGGAGAAGATGCGTGGGCTTTATCCATTCCTGTTTGAGGGTACACTCTCAATCTCTTCCCTTTGTTAGTATATCTTTCTCTTTGCTAATCCATATTTATCTAGTTATCGTGCTAAGCTTGTCATGAGAACCTTAGGTAGAAACCCTTTTGGATGAAACATGTGCTTGAGACATGTTATGGTTGATGGTTGCAAGTGGTTGCAAGTGTTTGCAAGTGGTTACTCGTGGATGCATAATACACATTAGGCACTAGATCGGCTCACACACTCCTCATATTGCATGTGCATGGGTGTTTATGCATATTCTTGGATGAAATTAGTATGCAATCACATGGATGTTGCATATGGATGTATGATTGAGCACGCATGTAGAGATTATACGTTATGTTAGGGATTTGCATACATATGGATACATTTCACTAACATATTTTGCATTGATCATCGCATTAGATAAGTACATATACACACACTTTTGCATATGTTCATACAGCATTTAGAATCTTTTAAGGACAATGGCTGCTCGTGGATGATGTTTTGAGTAGATGGATGTTGGATGGTAGGATATGTTCTTCCTAACTTGAAGATTTCGGGGACGAAATCCTTTAAGGAGGGGAGAATATAACAACCCGTATTTTCAAAAAACTGTTATAACGTAAATCAAGGCAGAATTTAATTCAAAAATCAGAATCAGGGGAAACGGGCTATGCCATTGCGATCGTCTCGGAAAAATACGCGAAATAGAGTCCGAGTTTTCGAAAATCGGAGTCCGTATGACCCAGTTAAGGCCCATCGAAGTTTTCAGAAATTCTATGCTAAAGACAGATTTAAATTTCAAATTAAACAAAATGGATTAGGGCTAATCAGGGTTAGGCGGGAAAATTCCCGCCAAGGGGCCCATGTCGACAGGCAAGTCGACAGGGCACCCAGGGTGTCGACTGCCCTGTCGACAGCCCTGTCGACAGGGGGTGCCCAGGCAGTTCAGCCTGGTGCACCATTTCTGATTTGGGTTGGGTCAAGTGGCTTGGTTCTGGAGAATTCTAAGATCTGACGGGCCAAACCTAATCTAGGGTTAATCCTAGGGCCTAAAACACTCTAATTCTCTATAAATATACCCCTAATCCTACCCTAAAGCCTCATTAATCAATCTTGCAACTAAACTATGCCAAATTAAATCCTCAAATGGCCTCCATCTAAAATCCCTAGCCTCCACCTTCCTAAAAGTTTAATCCTATGATGATATGATGATCATACAACCTTTTCTATGTTGTATGAATGCTTAATAACTTGCATACTTCATTAAGATGCAAGTTTGATTTGCTAAAGTTTGTGTTTTTGGGATTTTGCAAAAGGGTTTTGAGGCCTTGTTTCGGTTTTTAAAAGGGCTTCTTCATCTTATTTGGAGGATTTGTGGCTTGTTTATATTTGTAAGCCCTCTTACCTTCACTTTACAAACTCTAAAGTTAATGTTTGGTGAAAGTTGAGATTTGTGTGAGTTTAGTTGATTATGCATGCTTATGCGAACTCACTATGTCATGTTTTATATGATTCATAAGTTATGCATGCATATGCGAGATTTCTATGCCATGTTTTACATGTTTCACAAGTTATGCATGCTCATGTGAGCCTATTATGTCATGTTCTACATGTTAATGGATTATGCAAGTTTAATGGATTATGCATGTTTATGCAAGCTCATCTTACCATATTATGCAAGTTTAATGGATTATGCAAGTTCACCTTACCATGTTATGCAAGTTTAATGGATTATGCATGCTTATGCAAGCTCATCTTACCATGTTATGCAAGTTTAATGGATTATGCAAGTTTAATGGATTATGCATGTTCACCTTACCATGTTATGCATATTTAATAAGCTATGCATGTTTATGCGAATTCACCATGACATGATTTGCAAGTTTAACACGTATGCATGTTTATTATGACATGTGAAGTTCACCATGTATGTTATGCCAAGTTACCTTTTATACCCTTATACGTTATGACGAATATGTAAGCGAGATAATGACGTTGGGAGGGTTTGGGTAAACTTAAAAATACATGAAACTAAAAGATTGGGAATTTACCTATTAAGTTAGGTCTACCCCTTGGGAATTTACCTATTAAGTTAGGTCTACCCAAGTATATGTGAACTTGTAAAAATGTTCTAAAGTGGACATGACATTAGATAACATGATATGGCCAACTCGAGGTTAGACCTAGTTGTGGTGTAAATCTTCCCAGGTAACCACAACGTGGGGTCTAATGTGGGTAGTTGGTCATGTTGCACCATAAGACCCGAGGTTAGACCTAGACATGGTGTAAATCTTCCCAGGTAACCACGGATGTCTAATGTGAGAGGTTGGGTGCATTAAGTAATTAATGCCTCATGATTAGGGTTAAGTCATGGCCCACTAATACTTAACCAATAATGGGGATGCGAGGATTAGATGGGGTTAAGTGGTTACACTTAGCTAATTTAATCCAGGTTTAGTGAGGGGTTAAAACCACACTTAACCCTCTTAGAAACCCTAGCAACGTGGTCTGTTCCAGCAGTAATCCCAGTTTGGTATCATTCACAACCCTAGAGGCTAGGCTAGGGCGGGGCACGATTACTGGACTGATGTAAGCGACCAAAGCGACGGCTGAGTGGTACAGCGGTGCGGGTCCGGCGGGCTACGGACGTGCACGTAGTCCGATGTTGGACAAACTCGAGGCACGGGTACCAGTAGGCTTAGACTGTGCATTATTGCTTAGGTGTCTGGGGTTGACACCCGAGGGCTTGATACACCCAGAGGTGGACCCAGCACAGTCTGACTACATCCATGTGGGCCGTATGGACACCAACACTTGACGTGTTAGGTTTATAGGGAGCCGATCGACTAGACCGTTGGGCTGGGCCTTATACTAAGGTCACTTCATGTTATTGGGCCAAAGTTGGGCTAAGGGATCGAGATCTGTTTGTGGGTTTGCTAGTACACTGTGGTGCAAAGTTTAACCTCGTCTATGTGATGTCACCTTTATCTATTGCCAGTATGTTCATCTCAGTTTCCATCATACTATTAACTTTATTAGTTTATAGATTGATCGTAGTAGGGCTTACCAGTCTTTTTGACTGACCTGTTTTCTTTCGCTTCTTTTCTTCCGTTTCCCCCCCCCCCCCACAGGTTCTCAGGGTGGGACTACATCTGCTTAGTGGATCTTTGACTTGCTTGTTGGATAGCTCACGTATGGATCTGAGCTAGCTGTGGCTTATCTTTTATTTCTGGGGATTAGTACTGATGTTTTACCATGTATTTTGTTATCACGTATCTAGACTGATGTTGTATTTTGGATCATGACATTTTGATATTATGTACTTGACTATGTTGGTTTTCTGAAATGATGATGATGGGTTTTTATCTGCTACCGCTGCTTTACTTATATTTATTTTTTTATATATTCTGTCTTGTGATATCTCTGTGCAAGTTTACCTTCACAATAACGCCCCTCCAAAGCTAGTACATTCTTTGGAGTGATCCTAGTGGAGGTGGGGTGTTACACTATACACCATTTAATATGTTGTTATTGTATTACGGTGACATGAAAGCTATACACCATTTAATATGTTGTTATTGTATTGCGGTGACATGAAAGCTATACACCATTTAATATGTTGTTATTGTATTGCGTTGACATGAAAACTATACACCCTTTAATATGTTGTTATTGTATTGCGTTGACATGTTAGTAAATAAAGGTTGGGTTATTTCATGTGTTATAAGTTGACATGTTGGTAACAAAGGTTGGGTTATTTCATGTGTTATAAGTTGACATGTAGGTAACAAAAGTTGGGCTATTTCATGTATTATAAATTTACATGATAATTGAAACAATAGTTAGCGTCATCTAATTTTATGAAAAAATGAAAAAATGTTATGTAGTTATAAAATTAGCATTAACGAAAAAATGTAATGTAGTTATAAAATTAGCATTAATGAAAAATATGTAATGTAGTTTTAAAATTAGCATTAATGAATAATATGTAATGTAGTTATAAAATTAGCGTTAATGAAAAATTTGAAATGTAGATATATAATTAATGTTAATGAGAAACATGGAATATTATCATATTTTTAGCGTTAATGGAAAAAGTAGTTATTAAGATTATTTTCACTGTTTATGTTAAAATATTAAATTAAGATTATTTTCACTATTTATGTGTTAATTTAGAAATTGACATTATTTTCACACCGTTATGTGATAATTTAGAAATGAACATTTTGCACCGTCATGTGTTAATAATGGAATGAATATTTTCACCGTCATGTTTGTTATTAAAAAAGACATTTTTATTGTGAATAAGATTAAAGAAATGAAAGTTACATTTTTAATGTAATTAGATTTAAAAGTAAAAGTTACATTTTTCGTGTAATTGAATAAAAGTAAAAGTAACATTTTTCATATAAATAGAATTTAAAGAAGAAAATTTACATTTTCATGTAAATAGAATTTAAAGAAGAAAATTTACATTTTTCATGGAAATAGAATTTAAGGAAGAAAATTTAGATTTTCATGTAAATAGAATTTAAAGAAGAAAAATTACATTTTCATGTAAATGGAACTTAAGGAAGGAAATTTACATTTCAATGAATGGAATTTTCATTAAAAAGGACAACGGCATGAAATTTACATATTTATATAAAAAGATTTTCAGTAAAGATTATACGATGAAATTTACATTTTAATGAATTAGATTTTCATTAAAAATATAAAAATAGAAATTTACATTTTTATGTGGATAGATTAACACACAAAATTATTATTTTGTTTGTAATGAAATATTAACAAAGTTATTATTTTTGTAGAATTGAAGTTGACACCAAAATATATTGCATTGTTGTTAGAAATTGAAATGACAAAAAAATACTCATTTTTGTTAAATTATAAATGACACACCAAAAATATTCATGTTTGTTGTAATGGAAATGAATCACAAAAATACCTATTTTTGTTGTAATTGTAATGATACATGAAATATACAATTTTGTGTAGTTTGAAAGATAATTGAAAAATATACCTTTTTGTATATAGGATGCGAATGCTAATCGAAATAAAGATCAACATTCTTAGGTGCCATGATATTATATTTAGATAATAATTCTTGTCGTTAGTAAAATATAGTAAAATAAAACACATTTCACTATGTATTATAAAAATGTAAATAGGTTACAGAAATATAACGTTCTTTACTTGTTGTGTTATTCACGATAACGAAATGGATGAAGGAATTATATTTATATATAATTATATATATATATATATTAAAAGCAAACGAATCGAGCGTGGTAGTTCGCGCCTTGGAATTGTACTTTTAATCGATTATACTGAAAGATCTGACCGTCGGATTTTCCCAAAATTGGAGCCGTTAGGTTCGCCTTGGGAAGGTCTTTCCAATGATATGAGTTGTGTTAAAATTCAACGGTTAGATTTAGAGAAATGTGAAACAAATTTGAGTGAAAATAGCGCCAAGGTCGCCTATTGGCTTGAAGCTTCATTAAATAAAATTCAATTATTTTTATATAAATTAAAAATAGAGATTAATTGTTATAAATTAATATTAACGATAAGAAATGATTTGAAATGATATATACACGAGAATCATTTGAAAGGTCCGAGTTCAATCTCATTTCAAATGATTATTCATCGATCTAAGTCAAAGAGTTGAAGACGATGATTGAAGACCGACGATCTTCACGTCGAATGGATGAGTTACCATTGACGCCCATGATTGGAGTAGCTACCTTGAAGGGGCTATAATGGTGGCCATCCAGACTACTTGTTGATTTTTCGGATATGCGAGGTATAAGGTGCCTCCGGTTTCGTTCAGACCCAGAACGGACTTGAAAATGGATTGTATGTCTGACGTTGTATTCCTTTATAAGGTATTCGTTGATCTCTGCTAAATATATATCTATTTGGTGTTTAACAGCCTTCTCTGAGATGTACGAGCTTAGAGGTTATATACTGGTAGGAATCAATGGTATGGTATGGATTGACAATGTGGCATGCTAAGATGCATGGATCAAGGTTTTTGTTGAAAAGCAGGCCTTGTGGATGATGATCAAAGCACAACTTGAAAAGCATAACTTTGTGAATTACGTAGCTTCACGAGCCTCACATCCCTTTTGAGTCTAAAACGGAGCAAGGGAATGCAGGGAGAGCAGCACGTTTCTTTTTAGCTAGAAGTGGTGTCATGGTACGGAGCCGAGGCATTTTTACTTATGTGGATGATGGAATGTGGCGCCTCGGATGTTAGGTCCTATAGGACCGGGAAACTTGTGTTCAGGAATTACTAATCCACAAACCACAAATGTGGACCGGCCCTGCAGCTATCCAAGGGTCACTCAAGCTCTGATCCTGAGACATTAGCTAGAGTGTCTCGAATCGGTAAGGAAATCATTCCTAGCCTTGACTCATGATGGAAACGCAATTCCCAATACGGCCCTGCAGCTATCCAATGGTGTAAACCCGTTCCGCGTTAGCGGCGTGGTCCTGTGATTAGCCTTATTATTAAATTATTTAAGTTAGATTTCTCATACCAGTCCCATGACTGACTCGTAGTTTGTTTCACTTTGCAAACTCAGGTGCCCTCTTTTCCACACGTGCAGTCGAGTAGCTTTTCGCAGATATTTATCTCTCGAGCAGGATTCTGGATCGAAGCCTAAAGCTGTGTCCAGAGCATAGTTATCTTCTGCTGCCTTAGTTATTTTATTTCCGCTGTATTGTATTTGTTGTAATTTAAATCTTCCGCTGTATTGTGTTCAATGTACTCTGATATTCTGTACTCTGATGTAACATTATTATGATGTTTATAAAGGTTTGTTGTTCTTGTTCTGATGTTGTTGTATTCCTAGAGTTAACGTATACGAGATTTGAATGGTCTTAGTCGATTTTACGATCGATTGAGTCCGGGCGAATTCCGTGTCGTTTCAGTTGGTATCAGAGATTGTTAGAAACATGATAGGGGGTTCTCGCTTGGCTGTTTTGTAGCGAGTAGGAGACTCTTACCCCTACATGTCTCAATGGGAAGATTGGGTTGGTTGTTGCAGTCGAGAGGCTGGCCGTAAAATCAGTTATGGGGTATCACTGTATGTCACGGTGGGAGGTTAGCCCACTGCCTGATGGTTGCAAAGCCTAGGGCCGTTACTGTTGGTATCAGAGCTCTGGTTAGCTCAAATCTTTTGGGGTACAACTCGTTTGGACTGAACAAAAGACTCATCAGAGATTGGATTAGTAATATCCAATAAGAATACTCATTAGAGATAGGATCAGCAGTATCCTAGAATGAGAAAACTCATTAGAGATGGGGTTAGTAATGCCCTAGAATGAGTTGAGAGTGCGAAGTTTATAATTAACGTATTTTTGATTATATATAAACCGATTTTAGAAAATATGATTTTTGAATGAATAAAAGTTATATATATTTGGAAAGCTAATCAACTAATTGATTGATGGTTGTGTAGTGTAATTATTAGTTCAACAAATAAAATTGTACAAACGAATTAAAGAATGAAAGATGAGTAAATTAATTAAACAACTTTTAGCTTCGTTCCTTTTCGAGGACGAAAAGTTCTTAAGTGGTGGAGACTGTAACAACCCTGAATTTCGGGGCAAAAATTAAAATTGATTTTAATAAATTTTGATGAAAAATTGCATGAATAGCTAATTAATTATGGTTAGTGTGTAATGGTTGCCAAGATAAATGAATTTAAGGCGCGTTAGTGTATAATGCGAATTTGAAATTTAATGGTTGATTACATGTAGGATTTGTTAGTGTGTGAGGGTTAATAAAAAATAAATAAACGCATTTGACGCGCGTTAGTATATAATGCATATTCGTTTATTAATTGTTGTGCACAATAAAAAGAAAGCAATAAACAGATGTAATTGATAATTAAAATTAAACCTTATTTATTAAGTTCAATTTTGATATAAATAAAGTTGATTAGTTTCTGGAATTTAATTAAAGATAATGATATAAATAGGGGATTTATGGCGAATTGTTAATGAATTGAAAAAAAAAATTTAATTTAAGTCATTTAAAAAGATTTTTTTGTCGTTTTGTTTATATGAGTAAACGTGGAAAGTTAGAATTCAATATTGGTATATTTAATAAAATTTAATGGTGCATTTATTTAATTAACCTTTGAAATCCTTTCCTAAAACTCTTGCTTAAATCAACCCTTCATCTCTTCACTTTCTTTGCCAAAATAATCTATCAATATATTAGTTTCTTTCCCTAACTCATTGACATAATTAAATCAAACCAAATTCAGTAGAATCAAATATATATATATATATATACTTGATAAAATTTAATTAGAATTGAAACCAAACACTGAAAATTGTTGTAATAACTAACTTGAATTTTTATATGTGAATTTGTTTTTTAAAATATAGTAAATGCTTGGCAATTATTTGAGTAATCAAAGCTATATATATAGACTGTAGCATACAAAAATAATAAAATATAAAATACTATAAAATAAATACCCCATTCTCTCTCTTCCTTTCATACGCAAATATTCCATTATAGGACGTACTCAAAGGGGATTTGAGGAAAAAAAGGAGAAATAAATTCGCCACCTCATCCATAATATTATTAATACTCTAATATTCTAAACTCTCCACTACATACTAACTTTTCCTCCCCTCAAATTCTCATTTCTCTTTTTCCTCAAAATTTAACAGCAGCCCTCTTTCTCCCTCTCTCCCCCCCCCCCTCTCTCAAAACTCTGCATGAAATCCCCTCAAAATTAAATAATTTATATCTCCCAAACCATAAGGAGTTAGGCCATGAAATTTTGTAAGCACCTAGAGAATGAAGAATGCAACTCACGCCTAAAATTAGGTGAAGAATTAGAAAGCATAACTGGTGAGATTCTTATTTTAATAATTAATTTAATTTAACTATTTTTCTCATGATGTGAAATCGATGTTTGTTTGGAAATAAAGTTAGGTCTGTGATGATTGAGTGCTATGCTTGTGTTTTTAGATTTTGTTGTTTTGTGAATTGTAATGTTTTGTGATATTCAAGTTTGTTAGATCCATAAATTTTGATGAAATCTTCATACGAGTTCTCATATTTATTTTTGTTTCTTGAAAATTTAGATCTTTATTTTTATATAAACAAAAATTAGATCTTTTATTTTGAAATAAATTAAATAAATTTGGATCTTTATTTCTAATAAAAGAATGAAGGAAAAATTGGTTCTTTTATTTTAAATGAAGGAAAGAATGAAAGTTTGATTTGTATTTCTTAATTAAGGAAATAATAAAGTTGAAATTAAAGAATTATTCTTTTATTTAGATTTACCAAATAAATAAAGATTTATTTTGTTTATTTTGATTTACTGAATAAACAAAGATTTATTCTTTTATTATTTTTTTATCAAGTAAATAAAAGTTTAGATCTTTATTTTGAAATAAAAGAAGATAATTAAGTTAGATCTTTATTTTGAAATGAACAAAATTAATAAAAGTTTAGATCTTTTTAATTTACAAAATTAATAAAAGTTTACATCTTTTTGGTGTACAAAACAAAAAAAGTTTAGATTTTTATTTTTGAATAAAAGAATGAAATAAAGTTTGACTTTTATTTTGAAATAAAAGAAATGAAATAAAGATTGGATCTTCATTCTGATTCACAAAATATAATCAAGTTGGACCTTTTATTTTGATTCATGAAAACTATACACCGTTTAATATGTTGTTAATGTATTACGGTGACATGAAAGCTACACACCATTTAATATGTTGTTATTGTATTGCTGTTACATGAAAGCTATACACCATTTAATATGTTGTTATTGTATTGCGTTGACGTGAAAACTATACACCATTTAATATGTTGTTATTGTATTGCGTTGACATGTTAGTAGATGAAGGTTGGGTTATTTCATGTGTTATAAGTTGACATGTTGGTAACAAAGGTTGGGTTATTTCATGTGTTATAAGTTGACATGTAGGTAACAAAAGTTGGGCTATTTCATGTATTATAAATTTACATGATAATTGAAACAATAGTTAGCGTCATCTACTTTTATGAAAAAATGAAAATATGTAATGTAGTTATAAAACTAGCATTAATGAAAAATATGTACCAAAATCCATGTTGTATAATTGAAGCAGTTGACCCCTTGCTTCGCTCATGGTACAACCCTCTTCCCGCTTACCCACCTTTCTCCTCGGTCCACAGAGACAAAATGTAGGACTAGTGCTAACAGTTCATCACGGTGGAAGGGACCCACCGAGCCGAGATCACTAACTAATACTAAATATACAATTTGAAGAAAAAAAACAAGAAACTTATTTTCTTCCAAGGAATAGATTCAAAATTAAAGTAAGGAGTAAGAAATATGAAAATAAGGGCTTCTATTCGTAAAATTTGTGAAAAATGTCGACTGATCCGAAGGCGCGGACGAATCATATCGATTTGTTCCAATCCGAGACATAAACAGAGACAAGGATAATCTTTCTAAAATTTCTCAAAGAGGGGTTATGTAAAAATAAAAAATATGTTATGTAGGTATAAAACTAGCATTAATGAAAAATATGTATTGTAGTTATAAAATTAGCATTAATGAAAAATATGTAATGTAGTTATAAAATTAGCATTAATGAATAATATGTAATGTAGTTATAAAATTAGCGTTAATGAAAAATATGAAATGTAAATATATAATTAACGTTAAAGAGAAACATGGAATATTATCATATTATTAGCGTTATTGGAAAAAGTGAATTATTAAGATTATTTTCACTGTTTATGTTAAAATATGAAATTAAGATTATTTTCACTATTTATGTGTTAATTTCGAAATTGACATTATTTTCACACCGTTATGTGATAATTTGGAAATGAACATTTTGCACCGTCATGTGTTAATAATGGAATGAATATTTTCACCGTCATCTTTGTTATTAAAAAAAACATTTTTAATGTGAATAAGATTAAAGAAATGAAAGTTACATTTTTAATGTAATTAGATTTAAAAGTAAAAGTTACATTTTTCATGTAATTGAATAAAAGTAAAAGTAACATTTTTCATGTAAATAGAATTCAAAGAAGAAAATTTACATTTTCATGTAAATAGAATTTAAAGAAGAAAAATTACATTTTCATGTAAATGGAACTTATGGAAGGAAATTTACATTTCAATGAATGGAATTTTCATTAAAAAGGACAACGATATGAAATTTACATATTTATATAAAAAGGTTTTCAGTAAAGATTATACGATGAAATTTACATTTTAATGAATTGGATTTTCATTAAAAAGATAAAGATAGAAATTTACATTTTTGTGTAGATAGATTAACACACAAAATTATTATTTTGTTTGTAATGAAAGATTAACAAAGTTATTATTTTTGTACAACTGAAGTTGACACCAAAATATATTGCATTTTTGTTAGAAATTGAAATGACACAAAAAACTCATTTTTGTTAAATTATAAATGACATACCAAAAATATTCATGTTTGTTGTAATGGAAATGAAGCACAAAATACCTATTTTTGTTGTAATTGTAATGATACATGAAATATACAATTTTGTGTAGTTTGAAAGATGATTGAAAAATATAACTTTTTGTATTTAGGATGTGAATGCAAGTCGAAATAAAGATCAACATTCTTATGTGCCATGATGTTATATTTATATAATAATTCTTGTCATTAGCAAAATATAGTAAAATAAAATACATTTCACTATGTATTATAAAAATGTAAATAGGTTACAGAAATATAACGTTCTTTACTTGTTGTGTTATTCACGATAATGAAATGGACGAAGGAATTATATTTATATATAATTATATATATATAATTATATATGTATATAAACTAAAAGCAAACGAATCGAGCGTGGTAGTTCGCGCCTTGGAATTGTACTTTTAATCGATTATACCGAAAGATCCGACCGCCGGATTTTCCCAAAACTGGAACCATTAGGTTCGCCTTGGAAAGGTCTTTCCAACGATATGAGTTGTGTTAAAATTCAACGGTTAGATTTAGAGAAATGTGTAAAACAAATTTGGGTGAAAACAGCGCCAATGTCACCTATTGACTTAAAGCGTCGTTAAATAAAATTCAATTATTTTTATATAAATAAAAATAGAGATTAGTTGTTATAAATTAATATTAATGATAAGAAATGATTTGAAATGACATATACGCGAGAATCATTTGAACGGTCCGAGTTCAATCTCATTTCAAATGATTATTCATCGATCTAAGTCGAAGAGTTGAAGACGGTGATTGAAGACCGACGATCTTCACGTCGAATGGATGAGTTACCATTGAGCCCATGATTGGAGTAGCTACCTTGAAAAGTCTTCAATGGTGGCTGTCCAAACTACTTGTTGATTGTTCGGATATGCGAGGTATAAGGTGCCTCTGGTTTCGTTCAGACCTAGAACGGACTTGAAAATGGATTGTATGTCTGACGTTGTATTCTTTTATATGGTATTCGTTGATCTCTGCTAAATATGTATCTGTTTGGTGTTTAACATTCTTCTCTGGGACTTACGAGCTTAGAGGTTATATATTGGTAGGAATCAATGGTATGGTATGGATTGACATGTGGCATGCTAAGATGCATGGATCAAGGTTTTTGTTGAAAAGCAGGCCTTGTGGATGATGATCAAAGCACAACTTGAAAAGAAAAGCTTTGTGTATTACGTAGATTCACGAGCCTCACACCCCGGTTGAGTCTAAAACGGAGCAAGGGAACGCGGGGAGAGCAGCATGTTTCTTTCTTGCTAGAAGTGGTGTCATGGTATGGAGCCCAGACATTTTTACTTATGTGGATGATGGAATGAGGTGCCTCGGATGTTAGGTCCTATAGGACCGGGAAACGTGTGTTTAGGAATAACTAATCCATAAACCGCAAGTGTGGACCGGCCCTGCAGCTATCCAAGGGTCACTCGAGCGCTGATCCTAAGACATTAGCTAGAGTGTCTCGAATCGGTAAGGAGATCGTTCCTAGCCTTGACTCATGATGGAAACCCAATTCCCAATACGACCCTACGGACTTGATTGTATTACTAGTATGGAGGCATACTATATGGTAGTTATGCTTCCTAGGATTAATACATTTACTTTGAAATGTTTTTGAAACATATATACACTAATAATAATATCAAACCCGTTTTTATCATATCAAGCATTTTTGGCAATTATAAGGTAAAACTCTATCCTCCGGTTTGCGTTGCATTGTGTGATGGGACTTGAGTCTTATAATGGTTTCATTTCTCCAAAAAGCATTGCTTTGTTTAACGATTTACTTTTAATTATGCACTGGCAATCCAATGGAGTAAACCCGTTCCGCGTTAGTGACGTGGTCCTGTGATTAGCCTTATTATTATATTAGTTAAGTTAGATTTCTCCTACCAGTCCCATCACTGACTCGTAGTTTGTTTCACTTTGCAAACTCGGGTGCCCTCTTTTCCACACGGGAAGTCGAGCAGCTTTTCGTAGATATTTATCTCTCGAGCAGGATTCTGGATCGAAGCTTAAAGTTGTGTCCAGAGCATAGTTGTCTTCCGCTGCCTTAGTTATTTTATTTCTGCTGTATTGTATTTGTTGTAATTTAAATCTTCCGCTGTATTGTTTTCAATGTACTCTGATATTCTTTACTCTGATGTAACATTATTATGATGTTTATAAAAGTTTGTTGTTGTTGTTCTGATGTTGTTGTATTCCCAGAGTTAACGTATTCGAGAATTGAACGGTCTTAGTCGATTTTGCGATCGATTGAGTCCGGGCGAATTC
>JASFAX010000525.1:0-60308 GCA_030737875.1 Allium sativum | reverse complement strand
AGATGAAGAAGTTGAAGACCGTGGATCTTCATAAAACGAAGGGATTACTTATAATCTCTGGCTTAGCGGTCCGAGATACACTGTGATTCTGTCGTGGTTGGAATCGACGGATTGCAAGAACTTCTCGCTACTGGTCCATGGGGTGATTCCTATATTGGATGCAGTAGGAGGGTACCTTCGGTTCATCCTGTTCCTGGATGACTTGCACGGACGAATGTCTGACAGAGTATTTTCTGAAAACCACGTACGTTGATTTTTACAAATATACCAAGTTGGTGGCAAAGAATGGCCTTTCTTTAAAACCCAGAGTATATTTGTGGACGTTAATTAGTGATTTGACGGATCCGGCAATGTGGCATTCAAAGTAAATGATGGCCAGATGTTCCACAGGAAAATCCTAGCCTCAAGCCTCACAACCGGGAAATGACAAAAAATCGGGCAGGCAGCATGGCTATGTGGGTCACTCCCATTAGGGTGTATAATCGCCTATCTAGAGAAATTACTTTTGCTTCTTTAATCTATCGATGCTGTCCCTTTTCGGGAAACGGTTGCTGATCCCAACCGTTGGTGATATACATTCGATACACTCAAGTAAAATGAGTGGTCGGTCATGTGTTGGCTGGGTTGCAAGACGATCTTGTTGAACCCAGTGTATTCTCCTCTAGAGGTACACTATCGGCAGGTGGTTCCATACCTTGTCATAGTCGGAATCCAATCTCCAATAAGTGCCCGCGTTTTTGATTGTATAATATATATGTGGAGCGTGAGATGCAAGCGTTCCGCTAGATTTTATTTATGTGTAATTAGACACTATTATAATATCAGATGATACATATATGATTTCAAAACAGTTTGGGTTATCGTAAGATAAAAACCGTCCGTGTTTATGTGTGGACTGGTCTTATGATTATCCTTTTCCTTCGAAAAGATTTAAACTTTAAAATCAAGTTGGATGATTAAACTTTACGAGTTGTTCTCACTCTGGTTCACCAGACTGACCCGGTATTTGTAATGCTCGAGTTAGCCCAAGTTTTCAGGTTCAGGTATCGGACACTACGCAATTCAGGAGACATGTTGGAGGAGTTCAGACGTATTAACTACTATTCCGCTGTGTGTGGTATAAAATGACAGGATATTACAACTATCCAAAAATGTCGAGGTACTTTGATAATTGTAAGTATTTTACAAGCTTTCAATAAAAGTTATTTCTATATTATATTTTATTCCGCTGCGATGTGAGATTCTATGTTATGTTGATTCTTCTTCTTCTATTCTAATATTTCTTTCTTATCTTCTTCTCACCCTTTAAATTCTTTCTATTGGCATCTGGATTTTAGTACAATTTGGGTTGGACTGGTGTCGTTTAGTCAGCTCAAAAGGTACCGGAAATCTGGGTCGTCACAGTCGCCGCCCCCCTCGGTTTCAAAATGAAACCTTCCTTATAGTGAATGTTAGGAGTATCCATTCTGTTCTCTTTTGAGAATTATGTTCTCTAAAATAGTATCTCAAATAGTAGAAAGAATTATAAGTACCAAAGTATCGTAGAGAAAATGGGAAGAACTGTGATAGCTAAGTACCTGAGACGATTGTCTGCAGTACTACGGAATAAATGGTAAACTGTGAACTAGAATAATAACACGTATCGATAATTTACACAAACAAATAAATAATAAATAAAGTAAAAATTTATAAATTATTCTTATTAAGTTCAAACCAACTCCATTACATAGAGCACTTCGATACGATCGCAACGCAGAAAACCGCATCTCATTTGCACAAGTTATTAATTTTTGAAATTTATAAAAATCTAAATTTATTAACTAATCTAAACAGACCAAAATTGTGCATTTGCGAAATGGGCCAGAATACCCCATTTTATGTTTTTATGCATCGGGTGCGTCAAAAACTGTAACAGGGCATTTATGCCTCACGAACAACCCCTTATACAATAATTTTTACTAGACAATAGAATTCATGGTTACACGAAAGTATCTTTGAAATGTAGGGCATAATAAAAAATACACAAACAAATTTCAAAATTAATATAGCTAATACAATACAATTAGGCCCTGCATTTAAAAGACAGATTCATGTATGTGTGCGCGTGCGCTTTAGCTTTATACGTTGATATCAATTAAAGATATATATCCTAAGGGGTTGTGCAAAATGGTACATGTATAAATTTAGTCTGCACATATCAAAGCAGATAGCTGCCTCATTTTGCACCTTTACAGCAAATGCCAAATGTTCAACCTATTTAAGATTCCCTTATGTAATTAATTTTATTTATATATTTATATTATTTTCTTTTTACCTTCAAGTTGGTTAATGATAACTAGACCATTTTTAGACTTATATTTTTCTACTAGATTAATGTAAATAATGTTGGTACACATTTTAAACCAAACATTACACGATGGTAATAGCATAACCAAAGATGATTAAAGAATCAGTGGAAGTCGGTGAAGGAAAAGCAAATGGAGAACAATTTTCTAGAACTGCAATTTATAATGCATAATATATGTTTTTTTTTTCATTTTCTCGAGACACCCTTTTTCATCTTAAAGCATTTATTCTGTTTTATGTTACTTAGGAAATATGGCCTTAAACTACAAAATTACAATATAAAGAGCAAATGTCAAGCTTTTGAAATCCATTAGTATAAAATGGTAAAGGAAAAAAATAGGCAATTAGGGTATGATATGTTAATCCTTTGTCCATACGATTTGGACCTGTGTTATTCAATTTTTCCTTTTGTTGTACATAGTGTAATATTATTTCCTTCTTTGAGTTTATATCATGTCCGTACTTTATTATAGCTGAAGAATCATGAATACATCTATTGGGTAGGATTATGCCACTTTATTTTCAATTGGAGAACTACCTCTGTCGATGGGTGTTATGCTTATTGCACTATCTGCACATTACGTATATAATCAAAGTCAAAAAATGGCAAAGAGAAATGGTTTGGTAGCCTTGATACTACTAAGATATTTAGTAGCACTAAGCATAAGTAATTTCATTGACTATGAATTGTGTGCTTACGAAATGAATCTTCGTAAATATATGCTTGGATTGACCTTTTAAGATAATATTGTCCTTAGTACTTACTATTTGTTAGTACATTTTATTATATGTCATTCTATGTGTTTTTTATTTTGTGTGTTTTTATTTAGATAACAAACTTGAATAGTGGATTTTGTTCTCCAAATTATACAGTGTTAATAATTTAATCATATTTCTCCTTATACAAGACCAATGTGAGCTACTTCTCTTTACAGTTAGTATTTAAGTCTAATTTTATTTAACCGTCAATTTAAATGAGATTAATATTTAAATGAGCGCCATTCCTATATAATGCATATTGTAGCAGACAACATCAATGTATCGCAAAAACCGTGTGCGTAGCACGGATTCACACTCGTAAAATTATATGCAGTTATGAAATATTATAATGATCTGTGATGCAGGGAAGAACAGGTGGGAGGAATCAAACCAGATTCCTCAAATATTTAGTATGATGTTTATTTATATTATATACGAACTGATTAAACCCCGTTGACTTTAAAACCTGTTGGTTGTTGAATATGGTTGAGTTTTGAATCAATATACAGTATTAGTTGAAGAATTTATAGCAGATGACCCAAATATACAAAATTTTATGAAGATTGATTTACCGTCAGGTAAATTGATAAAATAAAGTTATAAAACTTATTTTATAACCGAAGATCGATTTTAAAAATATATTATTCGAATGGAAGTGTATAAAAGAAATAAATATTTATTATTTGTTAAATTAAGTTTACAAGTGATGATTAAATGATTTTAATAACGAAATTCTTCTTATATTAATAAGATTAATAAGCAAAGGAGTAGGAAATAACCAAGCGATAAATAACCAAGATTTATTGTTTAAGTAATAATTAGGAAGGAGATTGGTATTGCAATGGATTATTATTTATTTAATAATAATCAAAATGGAAATCTTGGGATTTAAAAATTTATTTAATGAAGTTATATGAATCCATATGAAACTAATTATAGTAAAGTAAAGGTTTCAAGCAAATTATAATATAAGTTAAGTTTAAATTGTAGTTTAAAGTAAAGTCTTATTTGAAATTCTATTTAATTGGATTTTATTAAATCCAAGTTGGACAAAGTTTTAGAACCTGTAACAACCCGAATTTTTATAACATATTAATACAAGAATCAAGGCAGAATTAAATTTTAAAATAAGAATCAAGAGAAATGGGTTGCGTCGTTGCGTTCGTCTCGGAATTCTAGTTGAAAACGAGTCCGAAATTTCGTAAATCGGAGTCCGTATGACCGAGATATGACCTCTAGAAGTTTCACGAAAAATCAGAAAACGAAAACAGATTTTCAAATTTCAAATTTAGCCCCAAACAGACTGGGAGGGAAAATTTCCCGCCCAGCCCTAGGTCGACTGGGAAGTCGACCCCCCAGTGACCATGTCGACTGCCCAGTCGACCTGGGTGTCGACCTCCTTGGTCAGGCCAGGTTGGCCTGGTGCACCTGCTTGCTCCTTTGGGTCTGTTCTGTTGGCCTGTGACGAGAATGGATGGTTCAGATCTAAACTAGGGTTAATCTAAGGGCCTAAACTAGTCCTAACTTCTATAAAAACACCCTAAGACCTAGCCTAATTCACTACAAACCATCCTAACAACAAACTGCTGCCCAAATGTCTCTTGATCATGGCCTCCATCTTCAACTTCAAGGGCTTAAGCATGCAAACTAGGTTCAAGTCAAAGGAGCAAGCTTTCTACATCAAATCAAGGAAGTAGAGCATCATCTCAACACCGTTCTACGACAAATGCTTGCTCATAAATCTCTAGCCATGCTTTGTAAGTTCTAGCTACTTTTAGATCTAAACGGTAGTTCTAATGTTGACATGGAATAAAATGAGATGAAACCTAAGTATGTTAGTCTATGTGAATCTAGTCTTGCCCCTCTCTTGAACCTATGACTTTGGGCTATTTCTTAGTGATTAAATCATGCCACTCATGTTGTGTTTGACCTAGTTTATCATACAAGATTGAATCTTGACTTGTGGAATGTTGGCATGAACCCTTAGAATAATTTGACTTGTGGAACATTCATATGAACTTGACTTGGGGCCTATGCATGTAAAAGAACCTAAACCCCTCATGACCATTTACATGCCTATGATGATGAACCTAGTGTTATGCTATCATACATGTTTGAGGCCAATCCCTTTATGCTATCATACATGTTTAAGGCCAATCCCTTTATGCTATCATACATGTTTGAGGCCAATATGTTGTCATATTATTCCTACTATGTTGACTCGCTTTCACTTGCGTTGGGAATACGCCTTGGGTAGTTTAGGCAAACTTGGGATGGGCTATGAAAGTTAACATGAATTAAGTAATGGGACAAATGGGCATAAGTGGAAAACGTGGACTTTGTCGTTGCCTAAATTTGACATGAACATGACAAGTACGAAAACATGAAAGTGGCCAACTCGAGGTTGGGTTGAGTTTGTAGCATAAATCTGCCCGGAACCGCCCGACAAATCCAGTAGCTACAGACAATAAGACCCAATGTGAGTAGTTGGTCATATCACGCTTAAAACCCGAGGTTAAACTAGGTTGTGGTGTAAAGCTGCCCGGACCCGCCCGGCGTAACCAGTAACCACAACAAAGTCTAATGTGAGAGATTGGGGTGTATTAATTTACTTAAATGCCACATGATAAGGTTAAGTTAGTTTGACTAATGGCACTTAACCGATATGACATGAATGGGTAGGTTAAGTAAGACCGGACTTGATTACTTAAAGACACTTAACCATATAACACGATTAGCGGATGGGTTAGTTTAGCCTAAATGGGTTGATAACACCCGACTGGGATAACGCGATGCGTGGTAGGGTTAAGTAAACCCACAAGAATGATATTTAACCATTATAAATACGACTAGTGGATGGGGTTAAGTTAACCTACACTTAACCAATCCGACTCGGTAATTTGATGGGGTTAAGTTAACTTACACTTAACCAATCTGACTTGATGATTTGATAGGGTTAAGTCACGAACCTCTTAAATATGCTTAACCAAATCCGACTCGATAATTTAACGGGGTTAAGTTAACCTATACTTAACCAATCCGACTCGATAATTTAATGGGGTTAAGTTAACCTATACTTAACCAATCCGAATCGATAATTTAATGGGGTTAAGTTAACCTACACTTAACCAATTTTACTCGATGATTTGATGAGGTTAAGACAACCTATACTTAACCAATCTGACGCGGTAGCTTGATGAGGTTAAGATAACCTATACTTAACCAATCTGGCACGGTAATTTGATAGGGTTAAGTTAACCTATACTTAACCAATCTGACACGATAATCTAGGGTTAAGTCATGAACTTCTTGATATACTTAACCAACATGATACATGGTTTGTAGGGCTAAGTCTTGAACTTGAGTACTTAGCCAATTTTGACATGATTCGTAGGCGGGGTAAGTCATGAACTCGAATGACAACACTTAACCTGTAACGACCCGCATTCTGCGCATCATAGGATCGTAGAATATTTATTTCTTTCGCATATGAAGTCGTATGGTCGTGTAACTTTGGGAGACGACTATTGGGGTCATTTCCCATGTTCATGATTTTTCCCGATTTTTAAATGACCATTTTACCCCTAGTTGGCACTGTTTTGGCCATAACTTTTGACTGGAAAGGAGTTTTGACCTGAAACCACTTCCATTGGCTCCGGATGATGGTTTCTCTTTCCGTAGAGTGGTCACATTAACCAAACGGACTCACCGTTTGGGAGATATGGCTGAAACAAGTTTCAGATGGTTAAAAACAGCTTAATTGGGCTTAACCGGGTGATTAGCAGCTAGGCCCAAGGGGAATTTCGGGTTTAGAGGTATAGGAGGTCTGATTAGGGTTAGGTTATCACTTTCATTTCAGTTTTGAGCAGCCACAAACCTTCTTGAGACCTTAGTAATGGCTTCCTACATCTAAAACACCCCAAATCACTCTCTAATTTAAGATTAGGCTTAGCAACACCAAATTAAGGAGAAAAAGCACCAAAGCAAGGTTAGAGCCGCTGTTAGACATCAGTATTCGCCCCAAATCAGAGGAGTTTTAGTTCTGAGAATTTCATTTGTGGCCAAGGTGAGTGATAGCATCATTTTGACACTGATTACGGTTGATTAAGGGTAATTAGTGAAGATTAGCGGATTTATACGTAAATAAATTCTGGAAAAATTCTTAAAATTCTAAAATAATGTTTTAAGGCTCTGTTAGAAATTTGGGTTAATTTCGATGTGTTTTACTAATCGTATGCTTAAACATGATTAAGAGGGATTATGGGAAAATATGAAGTTTTAGTCACTTTTTGATCCATTTTGATTCATTTGAATTGTTGTTTGCTGTTTGTGGTTGCTATTACATGTTGCTATGACTCTACGGTATGTTTCATGATTGATTAGAATAGTTAAATTGCTCGAAAACGTCGTCGAATGGCGTAGAAAGCTCGCTGGAAAGTTGCAGAAGTGTGCAGGTTCCGAACCGGTTCGGATCGGAGAAAGGGGTCGGATCGGACTAGGGAACTGACCAAGGGAATCCGAACTGGATAAGGACTTGCCACTAGAAGAAGTTTGGCAGGAAGGAAGGCCTTTGCTTAGAGTTGGGGTTGGACAGAAGATCGGATCGGAGCGATGGAGCAGATTGGATCAGAGTAAGGAAGCAGAGCGGATCGGAGAAAGGGAACAGGGCGGATCGGAGCAGGCAAGCACGTCAAACAGAAGGAATCAGATCAGATGAACTACCTCCGAATCGAACTCAAGCAGAGACACCCGAACCGAACCGATATCTGAAGGGGGAGAATCACTGAACCGACCCGACCCGGAGGAAGACACCGACCCGACCCGAAGTGGACTACCGACCCGAACCAAGCTAGATGAGGACCACCAATCCGAACCGATCAGGAAGGTTATACCGAACCGAACCAAGCTAGATGAGGAGCACCGAACCGAACCATACGTGGGCTATTACTACTACGCGATGACTCTTCTGAAGACCCACTCCAATTCAACCAAACCCGAGATGCAAAGGAAGTCCAAATGAGAGGTTAGAGCTTAAGATTCAGATGGGAATCAACGAGTTCACTTCATGATTGGGCTTTGCTGCGGGACGCGTGCTAAGGAGTTATCGACACCTATAGCTTTGGACCACTATGGTAGGAGGTACGAAGGCGGATTCAGGGCCATTATGGCATTGGTAGAACCAAGGGCTATGACCAATGAAGTGGGTCATTGAAATGTTTGGTCATGACTCCAAGTGTTTGGCTTGGTCACAGCAGGGTTTCTACAAGTCGGGATTCGTCGTTGCCTCAGTTTGTCTAGTGTTCCAAGGTGGTAGATGTCGTACGCTTTAGGCACTGAGTGAGAGGTGTGAGGATGGTTGTTATGGATGATTTGTTGCTATCATTTTGACATGCACACCCCACCCCCGTATTCTTTCACTAATTATTATGGCACCTTGGAGTATTGTACGGTATGTGGTACTAACTCTTTGGTTGCAGGTCCAGGTTCAGGTATGGCTTAGTATACCTGTTATTTCCCTGTTTAGATGCTTATCGCTCATACCAGGCTTTATGTCTGACCCAGAGTTTTATGTCTCTTCTTATTACTCTGGGTGCTCACACGAGCAGACTAGAGACAGGTTAGCTGGTGATGCACGGGTAGATGATCCGGAGACGAGCAGGAGGCTTCCACGTACTATATACATAATATTCTCCCTGTGTTGTTGAAGATCACTGCTTGGGCATTGTTGGTGTATCTTCTACTTTAGCTTTCTTTTGTTTAGAGACAGTAAATTTGGAAAATTGTAATAAGCTGTATTTGGATTTCCGCTGCTTTGAGATTGATGTTGGTTTTAGTTATCAGCTTATGCACTGTCTCGCCTGTTTTATGTCAAGTATGTTATTATTATATTTTACTCCATGCGCTGTGAGACATTCTACAGGTTCTTTGATTAGTTCGTTCCCTTCTTTCCTTTCTTCTGACGACCGTCTTGTGCTAATCGGGCATGTGTACAGCGCACTTTTGGAGGAAATGTAGGCTGGTGCGAGGCGGGCCGTCACACTTGGTATCAGAGCTCTAGGTTGCGTAGTTAACTTAGGGGAGTTATCAGGGAGAGATAATATACGTATACGAGAGAGCGTATTTGTAATTACATTGGTTTTTAAAAAGCTATATATATATATATACTAATAGTAGTATAAGGATGAAGTCGTACTGCACTAGCACCACTATGGAGTCGTTAATCGTTTCCTTTTTCAGATTGACGATGAGCCGAGATACTAGAGGTGCTGGTAGGGGAGCCAATAATGGGATTGCTGCTGACATGAGGACGATGTTTACTGACCTCATGAGAGAAATGCTTAGAGATGTACAGAGGGCAGCTCCCAATGGTGGAAATGGGGATGGTCCAATAGTGCAGGCGCCAAGAGTCGACTTCGCCAAGCTGAATAAGGACTATACTAGTCTTGGTGGGAAGCCGTTCCACGGAACGGAGTCGGCTACGGATGTCCAGGATTGGGTGGATAGTTGCGAACGTATCTTCGAGGATTTGGGTATCGAGGATGCGATGAAGAGAAAGCTAGCGTCCCGTCAGCTGCAAGGGCGGGCAATGAATTGGTGGAATGCTATAAAGGCAGCTACTCCCGAAGATCAGATTACTTGGGAGCAGTTTAAGGCTCGCTTTAGTGAGAAGTTCATTCCAGCTGCTCAGAAGTCAATGTTGTTTAAGAAGTTCTTAGAGCTCAAGCAGAATGGCAGGGCTGTCTCGGAGTATATTGCTGAATTTGACACTTTGTCAAAATATGGGTTATCTCTTATAGATACTGCCGAGAAGAAGAATGAGAAATTCATAACTGGTTTGGATCAATACTTGGGGGAAAAACTTATTAACCACATCGATGAGACGTTTGAATCGATTGTGGGGAAAGCGTTAAGATCGGAAAGTCTCTACCCTAAGCCGAAGACTGAAGTTGCATCCGCAGATGAGCCAAAGCCACAAGCAAGTGGTGGAGGCAAAGGTGGTTCCCAGAATAAGAGAAAGCAGAATCAGGCTAAGGATGGCCAGAAGAAAAAGAATAAGCAAGATGTGGAGTGCTTCAGCTGTGGTAAGAAGGGCCATTATGCTAGTAATTGTCGGGCCAAGCCAGCGGATAGGAAGTGCTTCAACTGTGGCCAAATGGGACACCACAAGGACAAGTGTCCACGGCCCCCTAAAGAAAAGCAAATGGTGAAAGCCTACGCTCTTAATGCTATTCCTTCTTCGTCGAATGCCCCAACAGCGGCGGAGAAGGGAAAGAATGTCGTCATTCAAGGTATGCTTTCTGTTTATGATGTTCCTGTTAGAGTTTTGTTTGATACCGGAGCTTCCAGTTCTTTCATATCTAGTGACCTGGTAGATAGGTTGGGATTGGAGCCCGAGATTGTCGATAGACCTTTAGTAGTGACGAACCCGATTGGTGGCTCGACTAGCCTTAGCATGATTTGTCGTAATGTGGTCTTATCGAGTCATGGATGCATGTTTGTTTGTGATTGCTTTGTTTTGGGCTTTACTGGGTTTGGCATTATTTTGGGAGTAGATTGGCTCCAAAGATACGGGGTGGTGGTAGACTGTGAGGGCTTGTTGGTGACAGCTAGAGCGGATGATGGGCGGAGGATAGTGTTTGGTGGTCTACCCAGTAAGGGGGTATTGGCTAGTTTTCTAAACTCCCTCGACATTCCGCATAGTGAGTTGTCAGGTTTGCCCGTGGTTGGCCAGTATCCGGATGTTTTCGAAGAAGTGACCGGACTTCCACCACACCGAGAGATTGAGTTTCGTATTGATTTGGTAAAGGATGCCAGGCCTATAGTGATGCCACTTCGTCGTATGGCACCAAGGGAGCAGCGAGAGCTCGAGGTGCAAGTCAGCGATCTTTTGAAGAAGGGATTTATCAGAAGGAGTGTTTCGGAATGGGGAGCACCAGTTGTGTTTGCTACCAAGGCGGATGGTTCCCTTCGTTTGTGTGTAGACTACCGCGAATTGAATAAAGTGACGAGGAAGAACAAGTATCCTCTACCGCGGATAGATGATTTGTTTGATCAGTTGAGTGGCGCGAGAGTATTTTCTCAGTTGGATCTCGCGACAGGTTTTCATCAGCTTAGAGTGGAAGCTGAGAGTATAGCTAAAACGGCATTTCGAACGCCGTCTGGGTTTTATGAATGGTTGGTTATGCCATTTGGGCTGACTAATGCCCCGGCATATTTTGTGGATCTTATGAATAGGGTATTCAGAGATCAGTTGAATAAGTCTGTTCTTGTGTTCGTGGATGATATTTTGGTCTATTCGAGGACAGAGGAAGAACACAAGAAACATTTAAGAGTAACGATGGAGGTGTTGAGAAAACACCAATTGAAAGCAAAGTTTTCTAAGTGTCACTTCTGGAAGAGGGAAGTGAGGTTCTTGGGCCATGTTGTATCAGAGAATGGTATTGCCGTGGACCCAGCAAAGGTGGCTACGGTACAAGATTGGCCTACGCCCAAGAATGCAACAGATGTAAGAAGTTTCTTGGGATTAGCTGGATATTATCGTAAGTTTATCCAAGGTTTCTCCAAGATAGCAGCACCATTGACCCAGTTGACCAAGAAGAATCAAGCTTTTGTCTGGGATGAAAGGTGCGAGAATGCATTCAGAAGTCTAAAGGACAAGTTGACAAGCGCACCAGTGTTAGTCATTCCTAAGGGGGATGAAGAGATGACGGTATACACGGATGCCTGTGGTACTGGACTGGGTGCTGTATTGATGCAAGGCGGTAGGGTTGTAGCTTACGCAAGTCGGCAATTGAAACCGCACGAGAGAAGATACCCTACCCATGATTTAGAATTGGCAGCGATCGTGTTCGCGTTAAAGATGTGGAGACACTATCTCTTAGGAGAAAGATTTGAGCTATTTACAGATCATAAGTCGTTAAAGTATCTATTCTCCCAGAAGGATTTAAATCTCCGTCAGCAGAGATGGTTAGAGTTCTTAGCTTCCTATGATTTTGACATCGCATACACACCAGGAAAGGGCAATGCGGTGGCTGATGCATTGAGCCGAAGACATGCCAGCTTAGGGGCTATGTTCCTTGAATGGAAGCAACTAGAGTTTATCGCGGGGTTTGATTTCAGACCAAAGTGCGAATTGGATCCAGAAATGTTAGCAAGTTTGACGATCAGACCCACTTTGATTGAGCGGATCGGCTCTGGTCAGAGGGACGATCCCAACCTATTGGAAATCATCTCCAAGTTAGAGATGGGTATCGATGAGGAGGTGAACAAGTATGGGCTTGATCGAGATAGATGGCTTAGAAAGAATGGAAAGCTTGTTGTACCCAATGTCAATGGATTGAGGGATGAAGTGCTTAGAGAATGTCATCACTCAAAGTTGACTATACACCCCGGTGGTAACAAGATGTATCGAGATATGAAGCGGACTTACTACTGGGAAGGGATGAAAAGAGACGTTGGGAAGTTTATATCCAAGTGTATGAATTGCCAGCTAGTTAAAGCCGAGCAAAAGAAGCCTAGTGGGTTGTTACAACCCTTAGAAATTCCCGAATGGAAATGGGAGCAAGTCTCGATGGATTTCATCGATGGTTTACCAAGAACTAGATCGGGATATGACAGCATTTGGGTAATTGTAGACCGACTGACTAAAAGTGCAAGGTTTATACCAGTCAAATCGACAAGAACGGCAGCTAAGTTAGCAGAATTGTATATGAAGTGGGTAGTGAGATTTCATGGAGTACCTAAAGGCATTGTGAGCGACCGAGACCCGTTGTTTACTAGTGGGTTTTGGAAGAGCTTACAAGAGGCTCTAGGGTCAGAGTTACATCTCAGTACCGCATACCATCCTCAGACCGACGGTCAGACGGAGAGGGTGAACCGTATTTTGGAAGATCTCTTGAGGGCATGTATATTGGATTTTGGTGGATCGTGGGATGACCATTTGCATCTAGTAGAGTTTGCATATAATAATAGCTACCAATCCAGCATCGGTATGGCTCCATTTGAAGCTTTGTATGGAAGACCGTGCAACTCACCATCATGTTGGATAGAGACTGGCGAGAAGTTTATGCTTGGACCAGATGTGGTGAGGGAAACTTCAGATAAAATCAAGACCATTCAACAACAAATGAAGGTTGCCCAAGATAGACAGAAGAGTTATGCTGATAAGAGGCGAAGGGACTTAAAATTCTCCGTTGGCGACTTGGTGTTTGTCAAGATTTCTCCGTTGAAGAGCGTAATACGATTTGGCAGGAGAGGCAAGTTGGCACCAAGGTTTGTTGGCCCATTCCCTGTTCTTGAATTAGTCGGGAATTTGGCATATAGAATTGACTTACCAGAGAAGATGGCGGGAGTCCATAACGTATTTCATGTTTCCCAACTAAGGAAGTTCGTTCACGACTCAGATATGACTATTTCACCTGATCAGTTAGAGGACTTCGAAGTAGAACCCGAGGCGGTTGGGAACCGCAAGCCGGTCCATATTGTCGAGTACGACATGAAGCAACTTCGAAGGAAGGCGGTGAAGCTAGTCAAGGTACAGTGGAGCGAGGACGAGAGTGATTGTACTTGGGAAACAGAGGAGGACATAAGGAGGAAGTATCCAAAACTCTTTGCCTGGTAAGATTTTGACTTCGATTTAGTTTTTCCGCATGCTAGGATAGGCTTGTTTGCTTGTTTTGCACGTTTGAGTGTTGTATATGGTTGTTAGGCATGCGGGATCCTTTGTATGTTTTGAGTTAAGGAATTTCGGGGGCGAAATTTCTTAAGGGGGGGAGAGTGTAACGACCCGCATTCTGCGCATCATAGGATCGTAGAATATTTATTTCTTTCGCATATGAAGTCGTATGGTCGTGTAACTTTGGGAGACGACTATTGGGGTCATTTCCCATGTTCATGATTTTTCCCGATTTTTAAATGACCATTTTACCCCTAGTTGGCACTGTTTTGGCCATAACTTTTGACTGGAAAGGAGTTTTGACCTGAAACCACTTCCATTGGCTCCGGATGATGGTTTCTCTTTCCGTAGAGTGGTCACATTAACCAAACGGACTCACCGTTTGGGAGATATGGCTGAAACAAGTTTCAGATGGTTAAAAACAGCTTAATTGGGCTTAACCGGGTGATTAGCAGCTAGGCCCAAGGGGAATTTCGGGTTTAGAGGTATAGGAGGTCTGATTAGGGTTAGGTTATCACTTTCATTTCAGTTTTGAGCAGCCACAAACCTTCTTGAGACCTTAGTAATGGCTTCCTACATCTAAAACACCCCAAATCACTCTCTAATTTAAGATTAGGCTTAGCAACACCAAATTAAGGAGAAAAAGCACCAAAGCAAGGTTAGAGCCGCTGTTAGACATCAGTATTCGCCCCAAATCAGAGGAGTTTCAGTTCTGAGAATTTCATTTGTGGCCAAGGTGAGTGATAGCATCATTTTGACACTGATTACGGTTGATTAAGGGTAATTAGTGAAGATTAGCGGATTTATACGTAAATAAATTCTGGAAAAATTCTTAAAATTCTAAAATAATGTTTTAAGGCTCTGTTAGAAATTTGGGTTAATTTCGATGTGTTTTACTAATCGTATGCTTAAACATGATTAAGAGGGATTATGGGAAAATATGAAGTTTTAGTCACTTTTTGATCCATTTTGATTCATTTGAATTGTTGTTTGCTGTTTGTGGTTGCTATTACATGTTGCTATGACTCTACGGTATGTTTCATGATTGATTAGAATAGTTAAATTGCTCGAAAACGTCGTCGAATGGCGTAGAAAGCTCGCTGGAAAGTTGCAGAAGTGTGCAGGTTCCGAACCGGTTCGGATCGGAGAAAGGGGTCGGATCGGACTAGGGAACTGACCAAGGGAATCCGAACTGGATAAGGACTTGCCACTAGAAGAAGTTTGGCAGGAAGGAAGGCCTTTGCTTAGAGTTGGGGTTGGACAGAAGATCGGATCGGAGCGATGGAGCAGATTGGATCGGAGTAAGGAAGCAGAGCGGATCGGAGAAAGGGAACAGGGCGGATTGGAGCAGGCAAGCACGTCAAACAGAAGGAATCAGATCAGATGAACTACCTCCGAATCGAACTCAAGCAGAGACACCCGAACCGAACCGATATCTGAAGGGGGAGAATCACTGAACCGACCCGACCCGGAGGAAGACACCGACCCGACCCGAAGTGGACTACCGACCCGAACCAAGCTAGACGAGGACCACCAATCCGAACCGATCAGGAAGGTTATACCGAACCGAACCAAGCTAGATGAGGAGCACCGAACCGAACCATACGTGGGCTATTACTACTACGCGATGACTCTTCTGAAGACCCACTCCAATTCAACCAAACCCGAGATGCAAAGGAAGTCCAAATGAGAAGTTAGAGCTTAAGATTCAGATGGGAATCAACGAGTTCACTTCATGATTGGGCTTTGCTGCGGGACGCGTGCTAAGGAGTTATCGACACCTATAGCTTTGGACCACTATGGTAGGAGGTACGAAGGCGGATTCAGGGCCATTATGGCATTGGTAGAACCAAGGGCTATGACCAATGAAGTGGGTCATTGAAATGTTTGGTCATGACTCCAAGTGTTTGGCTTGGTCACAGCAGGGTTTCTACAAGTCGGGATTCGTCGTTGCCTCAGTTTGTCTAGTGTTCCAAGGTGGTAGATGTCGTACGCTTTAGGCACTGAGTGAGAGGTGTGAGGATGGTTGTTATGGATGATTTGTTGCTATCATTTTGACATGCACACCCCACCCCCGTATTCTTTCACTAATTATTATGGCACCTTGGAGTATTGTACGGTATGTGGTACTAACTCTTTGGTTGCAGGTCCAGGTTCAGGTATGGCTTAGTATACCTGTTATTTCCCTGTTTAGATGCTTATCGCTCATACCAGGCTTTATGTCTGACCCAGAGTTTTATGTCTCTTCTTATTACTCTGGGTGCTCACACGAGCAGACTAGAGACAGGTTAGCTGGTGATGCACGGGTAGATGATCCGGAGACGAGCAGGAGGCTTCCACGTACTATATACATAATATTCTCCCTGTGTTGTTGAAGATCACTGCTTGGGCATTGTTGGTGTATCTTCTACTTTAGCTTTCTTTTGTTTAGAGACAGTAAATTTGGAAAATTGTAATAAGCTGTATTTGGATTTCCGCTGCTTTGAGATTGATGTTGGTTTTAGTTATCAGCTTATGCACTGTCTCGCCTGTTTTATGTCAAGTATGTTATTATTATATTTTACTCCATGCGCTGTGAGACATTCTACAGGTTCTTTGATTAGTTCGTTCCCTTCTTTCCTTTCTTCTGACGACCGTCTTGTGCTAGTCGGGCATGTGTACAGCGCACTTTTGGAGGAAATGTAGGCTGGTGCGAGGCGGGCCGTCACATAACCCATTAGACAAAACCCTAGTTCAGGGGACTAAGTGGAAAATCGTTGTTAATAAGGATAACGGGAAGGGAAACTAAGTGATAAACCTTAGTTAAGGATAACTAAGTAATAATTCTTAGTCAAGAGAATTGGACTAGTTCGCAAATAGATGAGTAACCTGATACGGTAGGTCATCGTTTAAACAAACACACGAGGAGGAGCGAATGTTTATCTGACTTAGATAAAGGCTCCAGCGAACTGGGTGACGAAGCGGTAGCTTTGGAGGACATGAGGGTACTCTTGGTATCCCTCTGTGAGGTTGCAGATGATCCGCCTGGGCTCACAGAGGTTAAGGTCTGCGGTAGAAGAGCCAAGGATATGCCTTGGTTGCTATGCGAGCAACCTAAAGACTGGGGTGGATTATCGTGGAGTCGGCGATACTTAGTTTAGCCCGGTGATAGCACGTCGTCGACTACCTACCATCTTTAGTCAATCGTGTACATATGCGGAAAGGCAGAGAACTCCCAACAGACCATATACTTGCTATCTAGTTATGGGTGAGGTTGGCCAATAGGAAAGTGGGGCATGGATGGCTGGAGTATAGTTCTCGTGCATGATTTTCTTGGATTGCCTTTCAGTAGTTGAGGGAGGGGTCACGTGGGACCATAACCACTGGTAGAAAAACAGACCTTGATATCTGCATCGACAGATAACCTAAAGCTCCCGACCTAGTCCTGTATTTCTTGATTAGCCCGGTCACGGGACTCGGATGGCACATTGAGATACATGTGCATCTAGACATGGAAAACGATTCACGATACATACGTGGGAAAAGGGGTGTGGTTGACGGTTAGCGTAATCCCTAGCGGTCCTAGGTGGCTTAAACCCAAACCGAGTTACGAAACGTTTAGTAGGTAGTGTAATCCCTAGTGGTCCTAGGTGGCATAAATCCTAGCCGAACATTCGAGAATTCATGGTAAGAAAATACAGCTAGATCAAGGGTGACAGTCCAAACGATTTCAAGGATAATGGAACTACGTTGAAGTAGTATAGAACAACGTGAGGAAGCCGTAGGATTTACGGCAAAGGACTAAACATATACATGGAAAGAAACATACGAGTTGGGAAAACCTACATTAGGTTGACATGGACCATTTCATTGGGCAAGGGACATTTTGTAGCTAACACATGACACGGGTTGGGATACTAGTACGGAAGGTGCAGGGCAAATATACTCGATAGAACCTTGGGGTGTTATACTTGATAGAACCTTGGGGTGTTATACTCGATAGAACCTTGGGGTGTCATACTCGATAGAACCTTGGGATGTTATACTCGATAGAACCTTGGGATGTTATACTTGATTCATAGTGACCGTAGTTTATCTTGATACAGTAGTTAATCCTGTTACCTTGGTGTAGCTTGTCTATCTTGTCATCATCATTATGTTTACTTTTAGTTTATGCATGTCATGTTACCTTTACCTGTTTTTATGCTGGAAGTAGATAGGACTTACCAGTCTTTATGACTGACCCCGTTTTCTTTCGCCTCTTTTTCTTCCGTTCCCCCCCCCCCAGGTTTTCAGGGAGGAAATACAGTTATTTAGCTCGGACTTCTTCTGCTTCAAGGTCATCATGTATGGCTTGGATTTTTCTTGGCTATGGCTGCTTTACCATTTTACTTGGGGAATATTTTATGACTGTGGTTTTATGCTTCTTTAACTATTGCAAGACAGGTTTCCAATGTAATAGCTTTTAAAGGCATTTTGATGTAAAAGGCTTTAGACCTTATAATTTTATGAGGTAATGAAATTTGGTTTTTCTTCCGCTGTTTTATATGTTCTGTCTTGCAATATTTCTGTGCATGTTTACCTAGACAACGCTCATCCAAAGCTAGTGCATTCTCTCGTGAGTGACCCTGGCGGAGGTGGGGTGTTACAGAACCTAAGTTATCTAAATATATTATTGAAACAAGGTTATTACAAATGGCATTTGAATAAAATCTAAGTCAGGCTATGAAATTAAGGAATTAGAACCTAACTGAGATCAATTGAGATAAACGATCTACTAAATATTGATCTAATGTTTGTTTCGGGCTTCGTGGAGGGTATTTAGGGAATTATTTTCTTATTGATTTACGGTTAGCAACTAATCAAGTATGAAATGGAAATCGAAGACTGAAACTGGAACCCAAGTTTGAATTAGAGTAGTTAAACGAGATAAGTTATAAAGATGTGATTTAAATTCGCCATAGAAGTAAAGAGATGATATTTAATCAAGATATAACTAAAATGGGATTTGTTTTAGTATTGATAATGAAATATCGGGTTTTAGTATTACAAGTAATATCCATCTTAAGATAAGAACATTGTTGATCAAGGTCTGAAAGGTAATTAAAATACCCTAACTTGAACAACTTCAGGATTATCGAAGGATGATATTAGTTGTAATGGGGGAGATGTTGGAAGTAAATTTATTTGAGAAAAAATAATATAACATTATTTGAAAATGTTGGGGATATATATGATGGGATTCCAAATATAAAAGAAATAAAAAGGGCTTGAGGATGTGAAATGATATTTACATAATAGAAATATATAAAAGGAGATTGGTGAGAATATAACGACATTTTTAAAAAGTAAGAAATGAGACTTAGAATGAGTTCATTCTAAAAGGATAAGCGATGATTATTGTGTTCAAATAGCGGAAACAAAAGGAGATATGTAACGATCGTTTTACACTGATAAGTTGAATCGATTTCCAACTTATAGATAATAAGTAATGTTATAGCAAATGTTTTGAAATGGTAGTTAACGAGATAATTAGATATGGTTTTAAGAAAAATTTCCAAGTATATAAATAAAATGATTTACGAATATTAATATATTAGAACTGGCATATTATTTTAAATGGCCAAGTAATGCTGGGTAATAAACCAGTGGATCTGTTTCATTTTTATGTTTGTTTATTTTGATAGTCAAATAACCGACTATCAAAATCTGGCCCAACGTTATTGGTACGGAAAGACCGGGATCGAATTTATATTCGAAAACCATTCCGACCAATGAATACGAAAACATAGAAGATGATAATCAAGATGGAGCAATTGAAGACCGTGAATCTTCATGAGCAGGGGAACTATTGTTGAATTTCTCTAGCTGATCCCTAGAGATATATATTTGACGATGATTCTATCATGATTGAAATCTATGGATTGCAAGGACTACTCGCTACTGATCTATAGGGTGATGCCTAGGATGTGGTAGTAGGGTGCCTTCGGTTCATTCTGTTCCTGGATGACTTATATGGACGATGTGGGATTCAAAAGTGAATGGTGGCCAGATGTTTTCAAAAGTCGATTATAACCTCAAGCCTCATCAACCGAAAATGACAAAAATCGGGCAGGCAGCATGGCTATGTGGGTCGCACCCAGTAGGGTGTATTATCACCATCTAGAGAATATTCATTTTGTGACTTCTTTCATTTTCTGTATCTCTGCGGACTATGGTGGCTGCAGCCGTAAGGTGACAATATATTCGATACACTCAAGAGAAATGAGTGGTCGGTCATGTGTGGCCGGGTTGCAAGGCGTTCTTACTGAACCCAATGTATTCTTCTCTAGAGATACACTATCGACTGGTGGATCCATACCTTGTTATAGTCGGAATCCAATCTCCAATAAGCGCCCATGGTTTTAATTGTATACTATATATGTGGAGCGTGAGATGCAAGCGTTCTACTAGATTCTATTTACTAGTATTTAGACACTATTATAATATCAGAGTAACATATTGATTTCAAAATGTTTTGGGTTATAATAAGGTAAAAACAATCCGTGTTTATGTGTGGATCGGTCTTACTATTATCCTTTTCTTTCCTAAAGGATTTCTATAGTTAAGCAAGTTTTTAGTGTTATGAATTTATCACTGAAAGTATTCTAGACTAATCCGGGTAAATTTTGCTTTGCTTCAAATGTGCTCGGGTCAGACCGAGTATATTATCAGGATAGGTATCGCTTGGAGTTTCAAAGAAGGAGATGACGAATTCCATATATTTACTGGTACTAGTTTATTTCCGTTGTGTGTTGTATTGATCTAAATGTATACTCTGATGTTGTAATCATATATATACAGTTCTTTTTGTATAAAATATTATTGATTATTATGTTTTGTCCATTTCGTTGTGAGACTCTGATCTTCTTATTTTCCTATTCTAATATTTCTTTCTTTCTTTTCTCATCCTCTAACTTCTTTCTATTAGCTTTCTGGGTTTTCGATACTTGAGTTTGGATACGGGATGTATTAGTGTCTGAATTTGAGTGTCGAATTTTCCGGGATGCTACATAGATAGAGGAATTTCCTCCTTAGGAATCCTCCTAACTTCCTTCCACCTGAGCTTTCGTTCTCTTCTTCCTATCCCTTAACAATCATTAGAAGATGCCACATTCCTGAAGGGCCAAAAATGTTGTACAAATCTTATCACTAACTCCTTAGAAAATCCAAATCACATAAAACACAAAACAATCCATACAAATAAGCCACAAGCAATAAAACACACAATAAATTTATAATAGTTCTACCAACATCCACTATAGTTAATATATTATTTATATTGTTAGATTACAATATAGTTCTAATTTGAATATAAGTGCATGGAAGAAAAAAAGTTTTAAGTTTTAGTTTGGTAGATTCCGTGCGTAGAGAGCACAAAAAGATCCATTAATGAATGCCAGCCGGACTCAGATCAGCCTAAAGATGTGGAGGACAGCTAGAAAAGCATGTATGATTTAGTAAAACGTGGGCCAGATTGCCTACATTTTCACTTTGGATTGGTATAGGTTTGGGGGATCAGATCAATACTGTTAGCACCAAAAATAACTAAGGCGATTCGAGGTAAAGGAGTGTGAAAGCCAAAAACACCCTGAAGGAAGTGGTGTAAGGCCTTCGGCAATGTCCCTTCGGATTACGGGAAGGAAAGAAAAGGGGAATTTCCTTTTAGCTGGAAAGCGCCTTTCGACCTTAACTGAAAGGGCACCAACCTCAAACCCAGAAGCTCCTTTTCATCCTTAACCGCAAGGACATTAGTTTTGGACCTGTTAACCCTACAAGAAAGAGCAGGGGGAGCAAGCCAAGCGCAAAGCATCAGAAGAAACAGAAATGGAAATAAGAGCCGTAAGTAGGCAAGCTTGCAGCTGACAAAGGCCTTCGGTCATATTCCGAAAGCTCCACCTTCCGTAAGTAAAAGGCACTTGTAAAGCAAATCCAAGTCTCAACTATATTAAAAGGAAATACGTTCTGAAGCACAAAATCATAAGGAAGGAGAATGAGCCAAGGAGATGCTTAACGGACAAATTGGATATTGGGAAAATGCTCTCAATCCAAATCATATCAGAGTGGATGCTGTTTTGAAGAATAGCTGCCGCTATAAGCCAAGAGTACACATAAACATATGCCTATCACAACTATTCACACCAAAGTCAAAGGGTCTATCTTGAATATGCTAATAAAGAAGAATAGCCGATGCCAGGACTACCTTCGGAAGATCTCTAAAATGATAGCAGTACGAAGCCCGAGGATCATTCAAGAAATGAGAAAGAAGGACAAAAAAGGATAAGAGGATATCTGAAAGCAGTTAAAGACGAGAGCAGAGAATAACCCAATATGAGTGCAAAAGGAGCCTTGTGGAAGAAATAAAGTGTAACGGCCCGCCCCGCACCAGCCGATATTTCCAATGAAAGTGCGTTGTGCCAATGCTCGACTAGCACAGGACGGTCGCCAAGAAAAGGAAAAGAATGGAATTTGAACTAACAAGGAACCTGTAGAGTGTCTCACAGTACATGGAATAAAATATAATAATAACATGCTTGTCATAAAACAGCCAAGACAGTGCATAAGCTGAAAACTAAACCATAATCATCATAGCAGCGGAAATCCAAAATATAGCTTATGATCCATAACCATTATTACAACTTCAAAATACTGTCTCTAAAGCAAAAGAAAGGAGAGGTACACTACTAATGCCCAAAGCAATGACCATCAACAACACAGGGAGAATATATGTAGATAATACGTAGGAGCCTCCTGCTCGTCTCCGGATCAGCTACTCGTGCATGACCAGCTAACCTGTCTCTAGTCTACCCGTTTAAGAGCAACCATAGTAACAAGAAGAGACATAAAACACTGGGTCAGACAAAAGTCTGGTATGAGCGATAAACAGCAAAACAGAATAATAACAGGTATACTAAACCATACCTGAACCTGGACCTGCAACCAAAGAGTTAGCACTACATACCGTATAATACTCTAAGGTGCCACTAACATATGGTGTAAAGAATACGGGGCTGGGGGTGTGCATGTCATAGTGATGGCAAACAATCAAGCATAGCAATCATCCTCACATCTCTCACTCAGTGCGTAAAGCATACAATATCCACCACTTTGATCACTCATATCCTTGCTATGATTACTCTGCCCCATGAGGTCATGGCAACTCCACCGCACTGATCCATAGCCACCAGTCCTTGCTATGTCCACTTTGCCCCATGAAGTCATGACGACTTCACTACACTGGCTCATAGCCATGCTATGATCACTCTGCCCCATGGAGTTATGACAACTTCATTGCACTGATACGTAGCCTAACATCTATCCCGGTGGTGAATCAAAGCTATGGACGTCGATAACCCCTTTGCACACGTCCCGCAGCAAAGCCCAACTCATGAAGTTAACCCGTTGATCCCATTTGGATCCTGAGTAATAACCTCCCATTTGGACTTCCTTTGCATCTCGGGTTTTGGTCAGATTGGAGTTGGTCTTCAAAAGAGTCGTCGCGTAATCGCAGCTCCAATCCGGTTCGGTTCGGCCTCCAGATGCGGTTCGGTTCGGCCTCCAGATGCGGTTCAGTTCGGCGTTCCATTTCAGGTCGGTTCGATTCGGTGGTCTCCATCTGGTTCGGGTTTCCACTTCATTCAGCTCGGTTTGAATACTCCAGTTCCTCTTCCCTCGTTCGATCCCATCCCCTAGCTCTAGTCCGATCCGATCCCCAAGCTAAGCTTCAGCTCCTTTTCTCCGATCTGATCCGCGGCCCCTTCCTTGTTCCCTATCCGAACCCAACTCCAACGCTTATGCAAATGGCCTTCCTTCTTGCCAAGCCTCCTTTAGTGCAAAGTCCCGATCCAGATCGGATCCTCTTGCCCAGTTCTCTAATCCGATCCGAGCCCCCTAACCCGAGCTGATCTGAAACCCTGCACTACTTCCTATAACTTTTCTAGCGACTATTTTACGCCATACGACGGTGTTTTCAACCATTCTAACTCTTCTAATCAATCACAAAGCATACCATACAGTCATAGCAACATGTATAACCAGCCACAAACACCAAAACAATAATTTAATAGGTTAAAACGAATCAAACATAGCCAAAATCCCATATTTTCCCTTAAGTATGTTTAAGCAAAACTAATGATATGATTAGCAAAACTTAATCAAATTAACCAAATTTTCTAACAAAGGCCTAAAACAATATTTCAAAATCTATAAATATTTTTCTAGAATTTAATCATGTTTAAATTCACTAATTACCTTTAATTAACCATAATTAGTGAGGAACTATGCAAATCACTCACCTTAGCCACAAACAAAATACCAAATCTGAAATTATTCTCTGTTTGGCGCTGTTCCCAAGGCTATACAGCAGTTCCGACCTTCATATGGTGCTATTTCTCCTTAATGTGGTGAAGATTAGGCTAATACTTGATTAGAAAGTGATTAGAGATGATTCTAGATGTTGGTGGCCATTGTTAGGGTTTCTATAAAGTGGCGGCTGAAAAAGTGTCTAAAGAAATGTTTTCTAACCCTAATCAGCCCCTGTATACCCCTAATCCCGAAATTCCCCAATGGGCCTAGCTGTTAATTACCCAATTAAGCCTGGTTAAGCTGTTTTTACCTCCTAAACCTTGTTTCAGCCATATCTCCCAAACGGTAAGTCCGTTTTTCACATATGACCACTCTACGGAAAGGTAAACCATCATCCAGATCTAATGAAAGTGGTTTCTGGTCAAAATTCCTTTCCACTTAAAAGTTATGGCTAAAACAAAATCAGCTAAGGGAAAAATGGTCATTTTAAAGTCGAAAAAAATCATGAACATGGGAAATGACCCCAATAGTCGTCTCCCAAAGTTACATGACTATACGGCTTCGTATGTGAAATAAATAAATATTCTACGATCCTTCGATGCGTAGAATGCGGGTCGTTACATTCTCCCCCCTTAAGAAATTTCATCCCCGAAATTCCTTAACCCAAAACATACAAAGGATCCCGCATGCCTACCAATCATTAACAAAACAACAAAGTATACAAAACAACACAACAAGCCTATCCTATCATGCGGTTTACTAACAAGGGAGTACTATACCGATATTAAAACCTTACCAGGCAAAGAGTTCTCGATACTTCTTCCTTATGTTCTCCTCTATTTCCCAAGTAAAGTCTTCCTCATCATCACCCCACTGGACTTTGACTAATTTCACCGCCTTCCTTCGAAGCTGCTTCATATCGTTCCCAACAATACGCATAAGTCTGTGGTTCCCAACCGCCTCGGATTCAACCTCGATATCGTCCAACTGATCCGGTGAAATAGTCATATCGGGGTTGTGCATGAATTTCCTTAACCGGGAAACATAAAATACGTTGTGAACTCCTACCATCTTCGCTGGTAATTCAACTTTATATGCCAAAATCCCAATTTTCTCGAGAACTGGGAATGGTCCAACAAATCTTGGTGCTAACTTGCCTCTCCTGCCAAATCGAATCACGCTCTTTAATCGAGAAATCTTGACAAATACCAAGTCGCCAATGGAGAACTTTAAATCTCTTCTCCTCTTATCAGCATAACTCTTCTGCCTATCTTGGCCAGCCTTCATTCGCTGTTGAATAATCTTGATCTTGTCTGAAGTTTCTCTTATCACATCTGGTCCAAGCACAAACTTTTCACCAGTTTCTAACCAACATGATGGTGAGTTGCATGGTCTTCGTACAAAGCTTCAAATGGAGCCATACCAATACTGGATTGATAACTATTATTATAAGCAAACACTACTAGATGTAAATGGTCATCCTATGATCCACCAAAATCCAATACACAAGCTCGCAAAAGATCTTCTAACACTCGATTCACCCTCTCTGTCTGTCCGTCGGTTTGAGGATGATGCGTGGTACTGAGATGTAATTCTGATCCTAACGCCTCTTGTAAGCTCTTCCAAAATCCACTAGTGAACAACGAATCTCGGCCACTCACAATGCCTTTGGGTACTCCATGAAATCTCACTACCCATTTCATATATAGCTCAGCTAACTTGGCTGCCATTCTATTCGGCTTGACGGGCATAAATCTTGCACTCTTGGTCAATTGGTCCACAATCACCCAAATGCTATCATGGCCCGATCTAGTCCTTGGTAACCCATCAATGAAATCCATTGAGACTTGTTCCCATTTCCATTCTGGAATTTATAATGGTTGCAACAAACCACTAGGCTTCTTTTGCTCAACTTTAACTAGTTGGCAATTCATGCAATTGGATATAAACTTCCCAATGTCTCTTTTCATCCCTTCCCAGTAGTAGGTCTGCTTCATGTCTTGATACATCTTGTTACCACCGGGGTGTATAGTTAGTTTTGAGTGATGACATTCTCTAAGCACTTCATCTCTCAATCCATTAACATTGGGTACAACTAGTCTTCCATTCTTTCTAAGCCTTCCATCTCGATCAAGCCCATACTCGTTAATCTCTTCGTCGATATCCATCTCTAACTTGGCGATGATTTCTAATAGGTTAGGATTGTCTCTCTGACTGGAACCAATCCTCTTAATCAAAGTGGTTCTGATCGTCAAACTTGCTAACATTTCTGGATCCAATTCGCACTTTGGTCTGAAATCATACCCAGAGATGTACTCCAGTTGCTTCCACTCTATAAACATAGCCCCTAAACTGGCATGTCTTCTACTCAATGCATCAGCTACTGCATTGACCTTTCCTGGTGTGTATGCGATATCGAAATTGTAGGAAGCCAAGAATTCTAACCATCTTTGCTGTCGGAGATTTAGATCCTTCAGTGAGAAAAGATACTTTAACGATTTATGATCTGTAAACAACTTTAATCTTTCTCCCAAGAGATAATGTCTCTACATCTTCAATGCGAACACGATCGCTGCCAATTCCAAATCATGGGTAGGATATATTTTCTCATGCGGTTTCAGTTATCGACTAGCATAAGCTACAACCCTACCTCCTTGCATCAATACAACACCTAGTCCGGTACCATAGGCATCTGTGTATACCGTCATCTCTTCATTCCCCTTAGGAATGACTAACACTGGTGCACATGTCAACTTTTCCTTTAGACTCTTGGATGCATTCTCACACTTTTCGTCCCAGACGAAAGCTTGATTCTTCTTGGTCAACTGAGTCAACGGTGCTGCTATCTTGGAGAAGTCTTGGATAAACTTACGATAATATCCAGCTAATCCCAAGAAACTTCTTACGTTTGTTGCATTCTTGGGCGTAGACCAATCTTATACCGTAGCCACCTTTGCAGGGTCCACGACAATACCATTCTCTGAAACAACATGGCCCAAGAATCTCACTTCCCTCCTCCAGAAGTGACATTTAGAAAACTTTGCTTTCAATTGGTGTTTTCTCAACACCTCCATCACTATCCTCAACTGTTCCTTGTGTTCTTCCTCTGTCCTCGAATAAACAAGTATATCGTCCACGAAAACAAGAACAAACTTATTCAACTGATCTCTGAATATCCTATTCATAAGATCCACAAAATATGTTGGTGCATTGGTCAACCCGAATGGCATGTCCAACCACTCATAAAATCCAGACGGCGTCCGAAATGCCATTTTAGCTATACTCTCAGCCTCCACTCTAAGCTGATGAAAACCTGTCACGAGATCCAATTGGGAGAACACTCTCGCGCCACTCAACTGATCAAACAAATCATCTATCCGCGGTAGAGGATACTTATTCTTCCTCGTCACCTTATTCAGTTCGCGGTAGTCCACACACAATCGAAGGGAACCATCTGCCTTGGTAGCAAACACAACTGGTGCTCCCCACTCAGAAACACTTCTTCTGATAAATCCCTTCTTCAAAAGATTGCTTACTTGCACCCCGATCTCTCGCTGCTCCCTTTGCACCATACGACGAAGTGGCATCACTATAGGTCTGGCATCTTTCACTAAATCAATACGGAACTCAATCTCTCAGTGTGGTGGGAGTCCGGTGACTTCCTTGAAGACGTCCGGATGCTGGCCAGCCACGGGCACATCTGACAACTCATCATGCAGGATGTCGAGGGAATTTAGAAAACTAGCCATTAACCCATCACTAGGTAAACCACCAAACACTACCCTCTGCCCATCTTCCGCTTTAACTGTCACCAAAAAGCCCTCACAGTCTACCACCACCCCGTATCTTTAGAGCCAATCGACTCCCAAAATAATGCCAAACCCAGTAAAGCCCAAAACAAAGCAATCACAAACAAACATGCATCCATGACATGATAAGACCACATTAAGACAAATCATACAAAGGTTATTAGAACCACAAATCGGGTTCGTCACTGCTAAAGGTCTATCGACTATCTCGGGTTCCAATCCCAACCTATCTACCAGGTCACTAGATATGAAGGAACGGGAAGATCCGGTATCAAACAATACTCGAGCAGGAACATCATAAATAGAAAGCATACCTTGAATGATGACATTCTTTCCTTTCTCTACTGCAGTTGGGGCATTCGATGACGAAGGAACAACATCGATAACATATGCTTTCAAAACTCTGCTTTTCTTTAGGGGGTTGCGGACACTTATCCTTGTGATGTCCGACTTGGCCACAGTTGAAGCACTTCCTATCCGCTGGCTTGGCCCGGCATTCTTTGGCATAATGGCCCTTCTTACCACAGCTGAAGCACTCAACATATTTCTTATTCTTTTTCTTCTGGCCATCCTTCGTCTGATTCTATTTTCTCTTATTCTGAGAACCATTCTTGCCTCCACAACTTGCTTGCGGCTTTGTCTCCTCCGCAGATGCAACCTCAGTTTTCGTCTTAGGTTAAAGACTCTCTGACCTCAATGCTTTCCCCACAATCGATTCAAACGTCTCATCGATGTGGTTAATAAGCCTTTCCCCCAAGTACTCATCCAAACCAGTTATGAACTTCTCATTCTTCTTCTCGACAGTATCAATAAGGGACAATCCATATTTCGATAGAGTATCGAACTCTGCAATGTACTCCGAGACAGCTCTACCATTCTGCTTTAGCTCCAAGAACCTCTTCAACAATACTGACTTCTGAGCAACTAGAATAAACTTGTCACTAAAGTGAGTCTGAAACTGATCCCAAGTATTTTGGTCCCCGGGAGTAACTGCCTTTATAGCATTCCACCAATTCATCGTCTGTCCTTGCAGCTGATGGGATGATAGCATTCTCTTCATCGCATCCTCGATACCCAAGTCTTCAAAGATACGATCACAGCTATCCAACCAATCCTGAACATCCGTGGCCAATTCCGTTCCGTGGAATGGCTTTCCACTAAGACTAGTGTAATCGTTGCATAGCTTGGCGAAATCGGCCCTAGGCGCCTGCACCGATGCACCTCCATTATTAGCAACATTAGGAACTGCCCTTTGAACGCCCCTAAGCATCACTCCCATGAAGTCAGTGAACATAGTCCTCATGTCAGGAGCATTCCCATTATTGGCTCCTCTACCAGCACCCTACGTATATCGGCTCATCGTTCAATCTGTAAAGAGAAACGATTAACTATCCTCTTTGTGGTGTCAGTGCAGTGCGACTTCATCCTTAGCTATACTAATAGTATATATATATAGCTTTTGAAAACCAAAATAATCACAAATACGCGCTCTCATATACGTATTATCTCCCCCTGGTGTCTTTCCCTAGGTGAACTACGCAACCTAGAGCTCTGATACCAAATGTGACGGCCCGCCCCGCACCAGCCGACATTTCCAATGAAAGTGCGCTATGCCAATGCCCGACTAGCACGGGACGGTCGCCAAGGAAAGGAAAAGAAAGAAATTTGAACTAACAAGGAACCTGTAGAGTGTCACAGCGCATGGAATTAAATATAATAATAAGATACTTGTCATAAAACAGGCGAGACAGTGCATAAGCTGAAAACTAAAACATAATCATCATAGCAACGGAAATCCAAAATACAGCTTATGATCCATAACCATTATTAAAACTTCAAAATACTGTCTCTAAAGCAAAAGAAAGGAGAAGTATACTACTAATGCCCAAAGCAGTGACCCTCAACAACACAGGGAGAATATATGTAGATAATACGTAGGAGCCTCCTGCTCGTCTCCGGATCAGCTACTCGTGCATAACCAGTAAACCTGTCTCTAGTCTGCCCATTTAAGAGCACTAGAGTAATAAGAAGAGACGTAAAACTCTGGGTCATAAAAAAGTCTGGTATGAGCAATAAGCAGCAAAACAGAATAATAACAGGTATATGAAACCATACCTGAACTTGCAACCAAAGAGTTAGCACTACATACTGTACAATACTCTAAGGTGCCACTAACATATGGTGTAAAGAATACGGGGGTGGTGGTGTGCATGTCATAGTGATGGCAAATAATCAAGCATAGTAATCATCCTCACATCTCTCACTCAGTGCGTAAAGCATACGATATCCACCACTTTGATCACCTAATTCATTGCTATGATCACTCTGCCCCATGAGGTCATGGCGACTCCACTGCACTGATCCATAGCCACTAGTCCTTGCTATGTCCACTCTGCCCCATGAAGTCATGACGACTTCACTGCACTTGCTCATAGCCATGCTATGATCACTTTGCCCCCATGAAGTTATGACAACTTCACTACACTGATACGTAGCCTAACATCTGTCTCGGTGGTGAATCAAAGCTATGGACGTCGATGACCCCTTTGCACACGTCCCGCAGCAAAGCCCAACTCATGAAGTTAACCCGTTGATCCCATTTGGATCCTGAGTAATAACCTCCCATTTGGACTTCCTTTGCATCTCGGGTTTTGGTCAGATTGGAGTTGGTCTTTAGAAGAGTCGTTGCGTAATCGCAGCTCCAATCCAGTTCGGTTCGGCCTCCAGATGCGGTTCGGTTCGGCGTTCCAGTTTAGGTCGGTTCGGTTTGGTGGTCTCCATCTGGTTTGGGTTGTGTAACACCCAACATCCATTAGTGTCACTCACAAAGGGAATGCACTAAGTTCTGTGGAGCATTTAAGGTAAATGATGCAGATAAATTACAAGACAGACAAAATTAAAACAGCGAAAAATAAAAATTTACTTTATTGATAAAATAGTTTGTACAACAATTGCTTTCCAATACCAGAGTATCATCTGTCTTACAAAATAAAGAAGCATAAAATAACATTTATATTCCCCAATGTAGCATAAGCCAGCCATAGCAGCAGAAAAGAGAGTCTGAAGCGATATATCCAAGAGTCTTTAAGCTTGGAAAGAGTAACAGTCCATACTAAGCAGAGCTATTCCCTCCCTGACAACCTGGGGGGAACGGAAGAAAAGAAGACGAAAGAAAAACAGAGTCAGACATAAAGCCTGAGTAAGTCTAGTGGCTTTTAGCATGTGAATAGGATAAAGTTCATGACGGGAGCAAACTGGAAAATGGGACAGTACCAGAATAGCAGACTAATATAAACCAAAGCAAGACAGTTTAAACCGAATATACTATCACACCCCAATTCTATATCTCTGCACCACCTAACTAGTATCCCAACTAGTAATCTGTATAAAGATGATAACGTGATCCCAATCCCTGTAACTACGGTTGACTTTAGTTGTACATCTATTATTTATTACCTAGATCTAATTTAGGGTTTTCTTATCGAGCGCTTCCTAGATTCAACTAGGGTTTATGTGACTTATCTAATACTTCTCGGATTCAGGATTTATGCCACCTAGGTCCAACTAGGGATTATGCCAGCTGTCGAAAGATGCCCCTAGTCTAGGACACACTACCTAGAGTGGTATATGTTCCTAGACTTTCCCCACGTATGTGTCGCGAATCGTTTATCGCTGTCTAGATGCACATGTCCTGAAATGTGCGACCCGAGTCCCGTGGCAGGGCTATTCTAGAAACACGGAACTCGGTCGGGAGCTTTCAGATATCTGCCGATGCAGATGCTAAGGTCTGTTTTTCCAGTGGCTATGGTCCCACCTGACCCCTTCCTCAACTAATGAAAGGCAATCCAAGAAAATCAAGCACGAGAACTATACTCCTGCCACCTATGCCCCACTTTCCTATTGGCCAGCCTCACCCATAACCAGATAGCAATTATATGGTCTGTTGGGAGTTTTCTACCTTTCCACATGCGTATCTCGACTGACTCAAGATGGTAGGTAGACGACGGGTCGCTATCACAGGGCCATTTGTCCCGCCGAATCACGCTGGTCCATCCTAGTCTTTAGGTTGCCTTATATTGCAAACAAGGCATACCCTTGGTTCTCCTAACGCAGACCTTAACCTCTGTGAGCCCAGGCGGATCATCTGCATTCTCACAGAGGGATACCAAGGGTACCCTCACGTCCCCCCGAAGCCTCGGGCTTCGTAACCCAATTCGTTGGAGCCTTCTTTAAGATCAGATGGACGTTCGCACCTCCTCGTGTTATACTAAGAATTACCACTTAGTTTTCCTAACTAAGGTTTACCACTTAGTTTTTTGAATCGTTGTTTTCTTAACTAAGGTTTACTAGTTGGCTCTCTTTCTCGTCAAGTTGGATTGGTTAAGTGTCATTAGTCAATTCAAGTTAGCTTAACACATTCCTTTGTCATAATAAACTGGCTAAGTGTTATCTGTAGTTCATGTTGACTAAACCCTATCACAAACCAAGTTATATTGGTTAAGTATTTCTTATTACTTAACCCTACCCATTCATCTTGTATTGGTTAAGTGTCCCTTTTAACCTAACCTTGCCCATCTGTTTTAACTAACATGTTGTAACGGTTAAGTGTTCCCTTAGTTAACTTAACCCTAACATCTATTTAATTAACATGTCCTAATGGTTAAGTATTGTCCCTTCATGTTTCAACTTAACCCTGTTCAATTTATCACACTATGATGGTTAAGTGTTCTAAGTTTACTTAACCCTACCCTCTAGTCCAGCTAACATATTAAATTGGCTAAGTGTATTTACTTAACCTTACTCACTTATCTAGCTAACGTGTTATAGTGGTTAAGTATTCTAAATTTACTTAACCTCACCCACTTATCTAATTATCAGGTTATAACGGTTAAGTGTCCTGAATTTACTTAACCTCACCCTCTAGTCTAGTTAATATGTTAAATTGGTTAAGTGTATTAACTTTACTTAACCTCACCTTCTGGTCTAGTTAACATGTTAAATTGGCTAAGTGTTTTCTTAGTTACTTAACCCCTACAAGTCTTGTCTTGTTAACATATTAAGATGGTTAAGTGTTTTAGTTAACTTAACCCTACAAATCCTAACTTAGCTTTAATTGTCTTATTAAAGCACCAACCACTCACATTAGACAGGTATTGTTGTGGCTGCCTGTATGTCGGTCGGTTCCGAGCAGTCTTACGCCAGAACTCAGTCTAACCTCGGGTCTGTATTGGGCTCAATGCCTTAACCTCTCACATTGGATAGGTATTGTTGTGATTACTGGACAGCCGGGCGGGTCCGGGCAGGTTTACATCACGACTCAATCCAACCTCGAGTTAAGCATATTCGTATTGTCTAAATTTACATTTTACTTATGTAAATATTTCATGTCACATGTTTTATTCCAAACTAATGGTACATAATTTATACCATTTATGGCCTTAACCCATTTCATGGTTTTTAGGCCCGCCTACATATTAACATATTTTAATTTAATAGTTAATCCCAACGTTACTCTCGCTCGATTATTCATATTAATCGTATGAAGATATTGGGCCCGCTAATAGGCCCAATCCATAAACAAAGTAAAGAAGGGAGCATAGGTTCAATGAACCTATACTATGAAATTTGGCCTAAACATAGTTATTGATTAGCGTGTGACATAAAGGTGTAACTAGATAAATAAGGTGATCTTGCATAACATGAATCATAACATTGCATAACATGTCACAAGCTTGCACATGAATATTAGATCTAGTTAGATAGGTGTCACATGAATCATAAATTTTGGACTATTATAAAGATATAACATGGTATAGCATAATAGGTGTCGCATGAATCCAATACAACGCAGTATGACATGTAAATGTATTGATCTAAGCATAACCTCAAACATAAAACTAGCATGTGACAACATTTTAATATGTCCATAAAGCATGTATAGTTTGTCGACATTAACATATAGTTATGGGCTAGATCTACTCATTTGGACTTGTAACACATATATATGAATATGGGTCTGACATGAAACTTATAAAATCATGTGAACATGGATCCAAATCTAAGCCTTTAACTTGCATAAGAATCATGTGAACTTGCAACACATATGTATAAACATAGATCTAACAATAAACTTTCACATGAATCCTAAACGGATCTTGACATGGATCCAATTATAAGTTCTCACTTGCATAAAAACATGTGAATATAGATTTATTCTAGTCATGTAGGCACAATTGGTTTAAACATATATACATAAAGCCTACATGAATGATATAAATATTTGTGTAAATCTAACTTGCAACCTATAACTTGCATAAGCATATATTTAGATCTAACTGTATACATACAATTCGCATAAGGTGTTGATTGTTTGATTCACAATACATAAAAGATTCAATCACCACAATCATTCAAATTATCACAAATAAAAAATATAAAACAACATCGTTAATACTGATATAATTCTATATTACAATTTACAACAAATCATGTCTTAATCGCATTCCCATCTAAAGAGCCACTATACTTACAACGCAAGACGGTCTTGTTTTTCTGAGATATGAGGTTCTGAAATTGAGATGCGTTCCTTTGGGTAGACGTTGTTTTGATTCTTAGTTCTGAATTAGATTTGTTCTAGCTTTGTTTGTTTTTAAGCTTTAGGCGGCGGCCATTCCAAGCTATCTTACAGCAGCGTGACGGCTCCAAGTTTAATTGTGTGAATTAGGTTAAGAGCTAGGTTGTATATATAGAATTTTAGGATTAATTTAGTCCGTTTGATTAACCCTAGAAATGACCACAACCGTTCAGTCAAGATAGAATTATCCTATTGACTCAACAATGAGTCAGAAATGACTCAGCATATTAAATGTTCATTTTTTTCATAAATGACACATTGGTTCTTTCCTAACATATCATAACCAAAAGGAAATTTTTTTATTTTAAACAAAACATTAGCTAAATGAACATTTCTTAACTGAAATGTCAATTTAATCTGAATAAACATTTTAATCTAAATATACATTTCTTAACGAAATGTTATTCTAATGTTAACATAACAAAAGCGATATTCTAATGTTCATCTTTTCTTTTTATTATTTATTGCCAATCAATTCAAACGTAAATACGTATTTAATAAATACATTTTCCCTTTACCGTTTACATTAATTACCCATATATATATATATATATATATGAATAAATCTTTTCTTACTTTTAATTTGTCATAAATCCAATTGGGGAAGGCCATTTAAAAAAAACAATCATTGACAACCAAAAATGCGCAACGTACGCTACATGATGCGTACACGTCATATATATATATATATTATATATATATATATTCATCATTTTTTTATCTATCTTCCCAATTACCCATTTTCACACTAAACCACTTTTTGAACTGCGTTCACACTAGGCTATTTTAAGCCATTCCCCTAAAACAATAAATAAGGCGCTGGCGGGGATCGAACTCTATACCTTTTTTATGCAAGTCATGTGTTCCAACCAAATAAGCTACTAAGTCTTTTGCTTACAAAAGTTAGAACAATGCTAAACATTATTCTTTTCTCATTCCTCTTTTTCATGTTTTGCTGCAATATTTAATTTAAGGATATCTTTTTCATACGGAGTCCAATTTACGCAAACTCGAACTCTATCTCAAGCAGAATTTCGAGACGAACGCAATGGCGTAACCGTTTCCCTTAATTCTTCTTCTAAAATTTAATTATACTTTAATTTGTGAAACTTAATGTTACAGAATTACGAGGTGTTACATTCTCCCCTTCTTAAAAGGATTTCTTCCCCGAAATCTTCAAGTTAGGAAGAATGTGTCCTACCATCCAATCACCCATCTACTCAACCATTCAATCATAGGCATTCATTGTCCTTAAAAAGATTTCTAAATGCTTTCATATTTATAAGCATAGTGTGTGTATATGTCTTTATCTAATGCAAAATCAGGTGGTCTACTGATTCAGTCGACCTCCTTAATGCGAATTATGTCAGTGCCATGCGTCCAATCATGTATGCAATCCTAATGATACATATCATTTCTATATGAGTGCACAACCATTCACTCAAATGCAACGTCCATATGATAACACATTGAGTTCAATCTGTAAACAAATACATATATGTGATTGCAATATGAAAGTGACTGAGTTGTCCTAGTGCCTATGGTATGTATATGCATTCACGGGCAACCACTTGCAACCATTAATCATAACATGTTTCAAATACATGTTTACATCCATTGGCTTCTACCTAAGGTTCGATGATACGTCCTAGAGGATATACCTTAAAAGCTAGAAAGTATGCATAAAATTCCTAGAAAAAGAGATCAGGGATATACCCTTAAGAAAAAAGGGTATGATGCTCGTGTCTAGTCTCCAGTCTTATATGTCGCACCTTCTTGAGCTTCACTATACAGTACTTTATCTAATTTAACTTCATGATTGCGAAGCTTCTTCACCTCCATTTCCAAGATAAACAGATATTAACCTTGATACTAGTGTATATACTAAGATGATTAGAGATCTCTCCTCTACTTAGCTTATCCATCATGTTACAAATCTGAGGGTCTAAAGCTAAAGGTTGCTATGTACTTTTTACCTCTCTTAAAGTCAGTCTTTCTTCCTACCTAGGGCACCTGCCACAATTATTCATCTTCCACCTTTACCATCCTTGTGTAACATGTTTACAGTTCTCTCTAAAGCTGCCTCTATCGCACAAAGAACCCTACAAAGCATGGAAGAAAATTTGCTGTAGGCGGAACTACCGCGACTATAGATGGAAGTCGGGCACTGCTTCGCCCTTCAATAGGTATCGTTGTCTTATCAAGCTTACGGAACCATGCTGCGATGAGGTTACCTCCCAAAAAGCTAGGAGCCCGAAGACTCAAGAAAGAAGGGGACAAGAATCCAAACAGAGAATCAGAAGATAGTGCATATGGCTTTGGGGAATATGCCTTTAAACCAAATCTTTTCTTTTGAAAATGCGTTTTTTTTTAAAACCGTTTTGAAAATAATTTTTCAAATCTTTTATCTGATCCGGTAACCTTCAGCTCTGATACCACGTGTAACACCCCACATCCGTTAGTGTCACTCGCAAAGGGAATGCACTAAGTTCTGTGGAGCATTTAAGGTAAATAATGCAGATAAATTACAAGACAGACAAAATTAAAACAGCGGAAAATAAAACTTTACTTTATTGATAAAATAGTTTGTATAACAATTGCTTTCCAATACCAGAGTATCATCTGTCTTACAAAATAAAGAAGCATAAAATAACATTTATATTCCCCAATGTAGCATAAGCCAGCCATAGCAGCAGAAAAGAGAGTCTGAAGCGATATATCCAAGAGTCTTTAAGCTTGGAAAGAGTAACAGTCCATACTAAGCAAAGCTATTCCCTCCCTGACTACCTGGGGGGGGGAGGGGGGGACGGAAGAAAAGAAGACGAAAGAAAAACAGAGTCAGACAAAAAGCCTGAGTAAGTCTAGTGGCTTTTAGCATGTGAACAGGATAAAGTTCATGATAGGAGTAAACTGGAAAATGGGACAGTAACAGAATAACAGACTAATATAAACCAAAGCAAGACAGTTTAAACCGAATATACTATCACACCCCATTCTATATCTCTGCACCACCTAACTAGTATCTCAACTTGTAATCTGTATAAAGATGATAACGTGATCCCAATCCCTGTAACTGTGGTTGACTTTAGGTGTACATCTATTATTTATTACCTAGATCTAATCTAGGGTTTTCTTATCGAGCGCTTCCTAGATTCAACTAGGGTTTATGCGACTTATCTAATACTTCTCGGATTCAGGATTTATGCCACCTAGGTCCAACTAGGGATTATGCTACCTATCGAACGATGCCCCTAGTCTAGGACACACTACCTAGAGTGGTATATGTTCCTAGACTTTCCCCACGTATGTATCGCGAATCGTTTATCGCTGTCTAGATGCACATGTCCTGAAATGTGCGACCCAAGTCCCGTGGAAGGGCTATTCTAGAAACACGGAACTCAGTCGGGAGCTTTCAGATATCTGTCGATGCAGATGCTAAGGTCTGTTTTTCCAGTGGCTATGGTCCCACCTGACCCCTCCCTCAACTAATGAAAGGCAATCCAAGAAAATCAAGCACGAGAACTATACTCCTGCCACCTATGCCCCACTTTCCTATTGGCCAGCCTCACCCATAACTAGATAGCAAGTATATGGTCTGTTGGGAGTTCTTTGCCTTTCCGCATGCGTATCTCGACTGACTCAAGATGGTAGGTAGACGACGGGTCGCTATCACAGGGCCATTTGTCCCGCCGAATCACGCTGGTCCATCCTAGTCTTTAGGTTGCCTTATATTGCAACCAAGGCATACCCTTGGTTCTCCTAATGCAGACCTTAACCTCTGTGAGCCTAGGCAGATCATCTGCATTCTCACAGAGGGATACCAAGGGTACCCTCACGTCCCCCCGAAGCCTCGGGCTCCGTAACCCAATTCGTTGGAGCCTTCTTTAAGATCAGATGGACGTTCGCTCCTCCTCGTGTTATACTAAGAATTACTACTTAGTTTTCCTAACTAAGGTTTACCACTTAGTTTCCTGAATCGTTGTTTTCTTAACTACGGTTTAATACTTAGCCCTCTTTCTCGTCAAGTTGGATTAGTTAACTGTCATTAGTCAATTCAAGTTAGCTTAACCCATTCCTTTGTCATATTAAACTGGCTAAGTGTTATCAATAGTTCATGTTGACTAAACCCTATCACAAACCAAGTTATATTGGTTAAGTATTTCTTATTACTCAACCCTACCCATTCATCTTGTATTGGTTAAGTGTCCCTTTTAACCTAACCTTGCCCATCTGTTTTAACTAACATGTTATAACGGTTAACTGTTCCCTTAGTTAACTTAACCCTAACATCTGTTTAATTAACATGTCCTAATGGTTAAGTATTGTCCCTTCATGTTTCAACATAACCCTGTTCAATTTATCACACTATGATGGTTAAGTGTTCTAAGTTTACTTAACCCTACCCTCTAGTCCAGCTAACATATTAAATTGGCTAAGTGTATTCACTTAACCTTACCCACTTATCTAGCTAACGTGTTATAATGGTTAAGTATTCTAAATTTACTTAACCTCACCCACTTATCTAATTATCAGGTTATAACGGTTAAGTGTCCTGAATTTACTTAACCTCACCCTCTAGTCTAGTTAATATGTTAAATTGGTTAAGTGTATTAACTTTACTTAACCTCACCTTCTGGTCCAGTTAACATGTTAAATTGGCTAAGTGTTTTCTTAGTTACTTAACCCCTACAAGTCTTGTCTTGTTAACATGTTATGTTGGTTAAGTGTTTTAGTTAACTTAACCCTACCAATCCTAACTTAGCTTTAATTGTCTTATTAAAGCACCAACCACTCACATTAGACAGGTATTGTTGTGGCTGCCTATATGTCGGTCGGTTCCGGGCAGTCTTATGCCAGAACTCAGTCTAACCTCGGGTCTTTATTGGGCTCAATGCCTTAACCTCTCACATTGGATATGTATTGTTGTGATTACTGGACAGCCGGGCGGGTCCGGGCAGGTTTACATCACAACTCAATCCAACCTCGAGTTAAGCATATTCGTATTGTCTAAATTTACATTTTACTTATGTAAATATTTCATGTCACATGTTTTATTCCAAACTAATGGTACATAATTTATACCATTTATGGCCTTAACCCATTTCATGGTTTTTAGGCCCGCCTACATATTAACATATTTTAATTTAATAGTTAATCCCAACGTTACTCTCGCTCGATTATTCATATTAATCGTATGAAGATATTGGGCCCGCTAATAGGCCCAATCCATAAACAAAGTAAAGAAGGGAGCATAGGTTCAATGAACCTATACTATAAAATTTGGCCTAAACATAGTTATTGATTAGCGTGTGACATAAAGGTGTAACTAGATAAATAAGGTGATCTTGCATAACATGAATCATAACATTGCATAACATGTCACAAGCTTGCACATGAATATTGGATCTAGTTAGATAGGTGTCACATGAATCATAAATTTTGGACTATTATAAAGATATAACATGGTATAGCATAATAGGTGTCGCATGAATCCAATACAACGCAGTATGACATGTAAATGTATTGATCTAAGCATAACCTCAAACATAAAACTAGCATGTGACAACATTTTAATATGTCCATAAAGCATGTATAGTTTGTCGACATTAACATATAGTTATGGGCTAGATCTACTCATTTGGACTTGTAACACATATATATGAATATGGGTCTGACATGAAACTTAAAAAATCATGTGAACATGGATCCAAATCTAAGACTTTAACTTGCATAAGAATCATGTGAACTTGCAACACATATGTATAAACATAGATCTAACAATAAACTTTCACATGAATCCTAAACGGATCTTGACATGGATCCAATTATAAGTTCTCACTTGCATAAAAACATGTGAATATAGATCTATTCTAGTCATGTAGGCACAATTGGTTTAAACATATATACATAAAGCCTACATGAATGATATAAATATTTGTGTAAATCTAACTTGCAACCTATAACTTGCATAAGCATATATTTAGATCTAACTGTATACATACAATTCGCATAAGGTGTTGATTGTTTGATTCACAATACATAAAAGATTCAATCACCACAATCATTCAAATTATCACAAATAAAAAATATAAAACAACATCGTTAATACTGATATAATTAATTCCATATTACAATTTACAACAAATCATGTCTTAATCGCATTCCCATCTAAAGAGCCACTATACTTACAACGCAAGACGGTCTTGTTTTTCTGAGATCTGAGGTTCTGAAATTGAGATGCGTTCCTTTGGGTAGACGTTGTTTTGATTCTTAGTTCTGAATTAGATTTGTTCTACCTTTGTTTGTCTTTAAGCTTTAGGCGGCGGCCATTCCAAGCTATCTTACAGCAGCGTGACGGCTCCAAGTTTAATTGTGTGAATTAGGTTAAGAGCTAGGTTGTATATATTGAATTTTAGGATTAATTTAGGCCGTTTGATTAACCCTAGAAATGACCACAACCGTTCAGTCAAGATAGAATTATCCTATTGACTCAGCAATAAGTCAGAAATGACTCAGCATTGACTCGGCATATTAAATGTTCAATTTTTTTCATAAATGACACATTGGTTCTTTCCTAACATATCATAACCAAAAGGACATTTTTTTATTTAAAACAAAACATTAGCTAAATGAACATTTCTTAACTGAAATGTCAATTTAATCTGAATAAACATTTTAATTTAAATATACATTTCTTAACGAAATGTTATTCTAATGTTAACATAACAAAAGTGATATTCTAATGTTCATCTTTTCTTTTTATTATTTATTGTCAATCAATTCAAACGTAAATACGTATTTAATAGATACATTTTCCCTTTACCGTTTACATTAATTACCCATATATATATATATATATATATATATATATATATATATATATATATGAATAAATCTTTTCTTACTTTTAATTTGTCATAAATCCAATTGGGGAAGGCCATTTAAAAAAACAAATCCTTGACAACCAAAAATGCGCAACGTACGCTACACGTCATATATATATATATGCGTATAAATATATATATATTATATATATATATTCATCACTTTTTTTTCTTTTTATCTATCTTCCCAATTACCCATTTTCACACTAAACCACATTTTGAACTGCGTTCACACTAGGCTATTTTAAGCCATTCCCCTAAAACAAAAAATAAGGCGCTGGCGGGGATCGAACTCTATACCTTTTTTATGCAAGTCATGTGTTCCAACCAAATAAGCTACTAAGTCTTTTGCTTACAAAAGTTAGAACAATGCTAAACATTATTCTTTTCTCATTCCTCTTTTTCATGTTTTGCTGCAATATTTAATTTAAGGATATCTTTTTCATACGGAGTCCAATTTACGCAAACTCGGACTCTATCTCAAGCAGAATTTCGAGACGAACGCAATGGCGTAAACTGTTTCCCTTAATTCTTCTTCTAGAATTTAATTATACTTTAATTTGTGAAACTTAATGTTATAGAATTACGGGGTGTTACAGGTTGCCACCTTCCATTCAGCTCGGTTTGAATACTCCAGTTCCTCTTTCCTCGTCCGATCCCGTCCCCTAGCTCTTGTCTGATCCGATCCCCACGCCAAGCTTCAGCTCCTTTTTTCCGATCCGATCCGCAGCCCTTCCTTGTTCCCTATCCGAACCCAACTCCAACTCTTATGCAAATGGCCTTCCTTCTTGCCAAGCCTCCTTTAGTGAAAAGTCCCGATCCGGATTGGATCCTCTTGCCCAGTTCTCTAATCCGACCAGAGCCCCCTAACCCGATCCGATCCAAAACCCTGCACTACTTCCTACAACTTTTCCAGCGATTGTTTTACGCCATAGACGGCGTTTTCGACCATTCTAACTCTTCTAATCAATCATAAAGCAAACCATACAGTCATAGCAACATGTGTAACCAGCCACAAACACCAAAACAATAATTTGATAGGTTAAAACGAATCAAACATAGCTAAAATCCCATATTTTCCCTTAAGTATGTTTAAGAAAAAGTAATGATATGATTAGCAAAACTTAACCAAATTAACCAAATTTTCTAACAGATGCCTAAAACAATATTTTGAAATTTATAAATATTTTTCCAGAATTTAATCATGTTCATATTCGCTAATTAACACTAATTACCTTTAGTTAACCATAATTAGTGAGGAACTATGCAAATCACTCACCTTAGCCACAAACAAAATACCAAATCTGAAATTATTCTCTGTTTGGCATTGTTCCCAAAGCTATACAACAGTTCCGACCTTGATATGGTACTATTTCTCCTTAATTTGGTGAAGATTAGGCTAATACTTGATTAGAAAGTGATTAAAGATGATTCTAGATGTTGGAGACCATTGTTAGGGCTTCTATGATGAAAGTGGCGGCTGAAAAAGTGTCTAAAGAAATGTTTTCTAACCCTAATCAGCCCTTATATACCCCTAATCCCGAAATCCCCCAATGGGCCTAGCTGTTAACTGCCCAATTAAGCACGGTTAAGCTGTTTTTCACCTTCTAAACCTTGTTTCAGCCATATCTCCCAAACGGTAAGTCCGTTTTTCACATATGACCAGTCTACGAAAAGGTAAACCATCATCCGGATCTAATGGAAGTGGTTTCAAATCAAAACTCCTTTCTAATCAAAAGTTATGGCCAAAACAAGATTAGATAAGGGCAAAATGGTCATTTTAAAATCGGCAAAAATCATGAACATGAGAAATGACTCCAATAGTCGTCTCCCAAAGTTACATGACTATACGGCTTTGTATGTGAAAGAAATAAATATTCTACAATCCTTCGATGCGTAGAATGCGGGTCGTTACATAAAGCAAGGTTTTTGATGCATGCCACCGTGGCCTGGGAAGGGTAAAATACGACTGGCGCAACACGAAGGGCTTGGAATATAAACTCTAAGCCTCTAAGCATTAGAGATAAAGCATGGGACGAAAGTTAAAGGAGAGCCGAAAGCACCTACAGGATCATCCCCCTCTCATTCAACTAAAAGCACCCTTTGTCAATGCCCTCGGAAGCGACTACTTCAATTTTCTCTTGAAGAAAAGCCTATAGTGCATTGGCAAAGCCTTCATGGTTAACCCTTGTCGGGTGATCGGAGTGAAGCACTCAACCCGAAGAAAGGATCAAACTATATCTATAAATACGGACTCCAGAAACTCAGAGCGTTGGGGGGAGGGGAGGGGGATTTTTCCAATTTATTTTTTTTCAAAACCGACAACATCTTATAGTAGAATAAACTCTAATTGATAGATCAATTTGGGTAAAGATTTGTAACATTGTATATGCTCAATAAAGAGGAATACAGGACAATTAAGAGAAGCTACTCCGATGTCAATTAGAAAATCTCGAGGAAACGCATGAAAAGGGATAAGTATCCCGTTTAGAAATTAAAGGTAAACAAATGACTAGCACTGTTCTCAACAGGAGATTTACCTTTAGAATCTTACATGAGCATTTTAGAGAGAATCCTAAACAGTAGTAACCCAAAGGTCTGAGTCCTCGTCTATCACAAATAAAAGTTCTACAGTCAGATCTCATCTTCGGGGGGTAGACAGATGCGACACTCTGCACACATATCCTTATTCATCTCTTGAGTTGTTTTGAGTCCAAACCTTAAAAACACACCAATCTGATGTGTTGGCGCTTCAAAATATCAAATGCCAAACCTCAGAGTCATATCGATCCCTATATGTTTGATAGATTGGTTTGATCTAAGCCATTGTATCTGATTGATCCGATTATCAAACCTCCATATATCCACCTTCATTCAATTTCGATGCTTCTTCCAAGAAAATCTAGGTATTTGTAACTTTGCTATACTCAATTCTCGAGTCATCCGCTTCGATTGTTAAGTAATATGAATTTCTAAATCCAAAGGTTACGACCTTATAGATTGATAAGTTAACAATAGTGTTTAAATTTGAAAAGCATAAGATGTTTTTAAGTAAAATAGAAGTAGGACCTAAATTTTAATCATTGTCTATTAGTATGCCTTTATCATAAATTCCATTTTTTTTTAAACAGGGTCATAACATGTCTACTTTGATTATAATTTTGTGAACTAAGTTCAAATTGAAAAACGTTGCTTTTAAAAAAGAGTTTCGTTGATGACAATTTTAAAATTGGATATCAGAGTGATAACTTCAAAAACAAAGTTCCATGCAACCAGTGGCAGACCTAGCTCATATTTTGAGCTATGGCCAAATTTTGTCCCATGATGTAAGAACTATTTAAAGTTTCATAGATATATATATATATCAACATCTACAAACTTATCACAAAACAAGCAAAATATGGCTTCATGTAGACAAACAGCTGGGGCATGCTTCAGCTTCCGGTTGTGGAAAAAAATTAATGGGATCGTAATTTTGCTAGAAAAAAATTTCTCAGCTAGGGTCTTTGTCCTGGCTCAGCTAACACTGTGTTCGCCCCTCGGCAACTCCATCGAAAATGAAGTTATCCACCTCATCCTCAAATTTAGAGGCTTATTGCTAATGGGATTTTAAAAAACGGTTAACAAAATCAAACTTGCGGCTTTATTTCCGTTACGATCGGAACCATTACAAATTACTACTCCGCATGTCAATTAAATCCTTGGAAACAAAAGAAATAATGGCTCAGAAGTTTAGCAAGTTTAGCGCTGAAGATTTATTAATACCTGGTTTACCAAATGAAGTATCGGATCTCTGTCTCCTTCGTCTACCGTTTCCTTCTCCTGTTTTGCTCCGCTGTGTCTCTTCGTCGTGGAATCGTACCCTTTCAAACCCTAGCTTCTTCACAACAAAATCCAGTCTTTCCCTTGCCAAACCATATCTGTTGGTACTCGTTAGGGATCAGATTGATCGTAAAATCCAGTGGCTCTGTCTGGACCCCGTTTCCAAAAGCTGGTGCCGTCTTCCTCCATCGCCAATTACCGATGCTGAGTCCGTGGAACCAGCGACAGTGGCGTCTTCCGTGGCCAAAGAGAAGGGAGAGATGTATTTTTTTAGAGGGGGTTCGAAATACTCTGTAATGGTGTACAGCCTGGCAACGAATTCGTGGAGGATTGGAATGATAGCATGGAACCCGGAGGCTACTTTTTTACCTCTGCAACAATAGGCGGAAAAGCTTTTGCGTTTGCCTCTGATGACAACAGCGACGACTGGACGACCCGAGTTCTGTGTTATGATCCAGCACTCGATTCCTTGGTTGATTTGGCAAGGGCCACTTGTGATTTTGCTAGGTGAATTTCATTTTTCGAAAGCCATTGTGCTGCCAATCTGTTATATTTTGCAATTGCTAGAAGCTTGTTTACTTGGTGTTGCCCCAGATTTGTGTTTTTTTTTTTTTTTTTTCTTAGCTGCATATGATGTGATATGTCCGCATATCCGAATTAAACTGTGAACTTTAACTAAGCGATAAAATCACCCAATAGTAAGAAAATAAATATTGCAAGGTGAATTATTCTAACAATTGTATAAATATGGATTTTGACAATCCATGCATTTTGTGTGTAAGTTCGTTTGTGTGTGTATTTATTGTGATTTAATTTTAGCTATTTAAAAATGTGCAAAGATGAACTTGTTACTAATAGTGAACTGAACATAAGAAACCTATTGTTAATTTTAGTGGTCTTAGTCCTATCGAGTGAGGCCAATCCTAGGTAGAACTACTTCAAAATATTAGATTAGTGACTCTGTATGGGTTCTAAATTAGTATATGGTAAGATAAACTGATCTGGTACATGGCAAGAATAAAGATAAATTTATCTGGTACATGGCAAGATAAACTCATCATCATCATCGTTCATTTGTATTAAATACTCAATTGACTATAGTGAATGGGTTTCAAATGCGATATAATTGTTCATATGATGATAAAATTCAGGTGCCACATGGTACAAAGCAAATATATGAATCATGTTGTTAGTCTGAAACAAATACTCAACATGACTCAGTTGTTTATGTTTTTGATTGAGGAGCAAAGATGTTTTTGTCACAATTGGCTCTAATTCAAGAGGCCGTGTCATGCTTATTTGAAATTTCTGTGAACTAAAATGAAGTAAAATATCAACAGTTCAGATTTATAAACAAACCTGTACCCATAAGAAACCGGAGAAGAAATGAGCAGGCATCAAACGTTAATTTACTATTGAATTTACAAATCCCCATCTCTAGATATAATTCCAACATTCATTATTTGTGAGATGAGTTGAAAATGGATGATTTTGATTTCATAGGAATAGAAGCATGGTAGATTGAGGACAAAAGAATTGGTGTGCAGTGTGCTTGTTACAAAGAAAAATGTTTTTTACACTTAAAAATGAGTACGATAATTCATTGAATAAGTATAGCATGACCGTTACCCCTATCTCTACATATAATGGAATACCTTCATTCGAAAATTTCGAAACATCCGGAATGTCTGTGCTTTTATTCTCCGTCAAACATGAGTATCTAAAGACATTTTTATCATTTAGTTTCCCGATGCCATTTAGCAAATTCATCCTATCCAAGTTCATAACAGACTTAGCTTCGTTTTATCATGTTTACAACCAATGTTATTCATTCTTCAAAATCTATGGTTTCAGTTAAATTAAATTCACGAGTCATGAAATAGTTTTTAAATTTTTAACTAACATTTACTGTTTGTGTTAAGTATTTTCTTTACATATGTCGTACGGACGTGCCTGACGTTTTAGTATAATATAATACGCACAATAGTAGTAGCTTTCTGTCCTACAACTGTACGCTAATGATTATACATTTGTATGTTGAATCAAAATCGCAGTCTCAAAATGTAGCAGCGTAATTGCAAACATATGCAACTTGTATACATGCCTTTGTTGTTGTTTATTTTAACACAAATGTCGGCGTAGTGTGGAAGATGGAACAACTTATGACAAGGTACTATTTATTTGTTGCCCATAACTATTTATATGACTTTCAAACACAATAAATTTTGATATTAGTCAACTTTATTTTGTCAGGGTTATCAATTATCATTGTGTACCAAAATTAGTAATTTGAGAGACAACTACAAATGCCTCAATTGTTATCAGTGGGGGCAAGTAATTGGCTAAAATTGCCTCAAGAAGAATGAGAGGCAGAGAAAGAAAAGCCTCTAGAAATCACGTCCCTAAAAGTTATTACGGGCATATTTGTTACTTAAAATGCCCTACAACTATAAACATATGTGCCACGTAAGGTTATTTGGTTAGACTTGAAGCAGTTAAGGCATCATGAAATGCCCCTGTTAATATATGTGCCAATTGATTTAGTACATTTCTTTTTTACTTGTAATAAATTTCTTCTAATGAAACAGGTAACAAATTTGCATAATATTATCAAAAAGAAGCTGAAACTTAACCGTAAATTATGCTGAAACAACAAATAACAGATAACAAATTCCAAACAAATGAAGTAATTTATCGTTACAAGTACGTATAATAATAGTTAACAATATTGTCAACTCTAATCTACATACAACAGCATTGTCAATTATAAAATACATACAAGTATAGAAAATAATTAACAGCATTGTGAATTTTAGAATACATACAACGACATCCTCATAATGCTTAGCCAGAATAATGTATTGACTACATATATTAAGCTGTGGCGTCTAGAAGATGCAAAATCTGCACAAAAATGAGAATTCTTATATATGAGTATAACAGTTCGACAAAAGTACTTCTACAAATGTAACACAAAATTAAAGATCTTCAGTTTTTATAGGTATGTCAAGTATTTAATTATTTTTCCAAATATCACGGTAGGATAGATTATGACATCAACAAACCTATTATTTTAGTTTTTCACCTTTACACTTGGATTTAACTCATTAACATTGTCATGCAAAACACAAACTGGGATTTTACATTATTTTCACCTAGTTACATAGATGTAATCTTATTTGGTCATGTTTCTTTGATTTCATGTGACAACTTTATGACTTCACAAACCTTATATAAACAAACATGATACATCATTATATAAGAACGGAAAAAGAAATACCTTACCTTTCTGCATATAAGTTTCATCCCAAAGTTTTAGATCTTATACTTATGTCAGTGCCAGTTCAGCTTGGTCTATTCAATAACTCGAGTGCTTGAAAAGGTTTAGTGCCATGCGTGGTTGCCCATTCCTGTAAATTTATGGGAAGACACTCCTCTTCAAACAAAATTATCAATTATATAGGACTCACATCTTTTGATTATAGAGAAGGATAGTGATAAGAAAAAGTTATTCAAAAAGGAAGAATTCAGATAATAAGCAAGGGATATAAAGGCAATTTTATAAAAAAAAGAATTAAACAATACAAAGTAAGTATTTGTTTGTCTACCATAGTATCTAACCAACACAAGATTATGTTTAATAAAGAAGCACTAACCAATATTTAATCCCTCCACCCACATCATCAGTTAGTTTCAAATCATCAACCCATTACACCATATCAAACTTGGAGGTAAATTAGAAGGTTTTGAAAGTGCATACATAATCAGTATCACAAAAACATGCGGACTTTTATTACAAAAACTACTTACTATTTCTCTAGAAATTTCCTACTTCCTAAAATTTAGCTTTTACCATATTGACATGATTTAGATGGATATATTTGCAAAAAGTTCAATGAATATTCTATTCACACTCAAGATTGTAAGACACCTTTTTTTAATAATTATTTTTCAAATATAAAATGCAGGCCACCTTGATATCAACCGACCAATAATATATAAAATAAAACATGACACATGAAAAATTGGCGGTTTTAAAACCTAAGCAAGTACTGTAACTACAGACTCCATAACATGTTATGTTCTTGGGTATCATGATATTTCGGTCATGTACATGTAAATGTCCATAGTAGCTTCAGTGCACCAACTTCTACACTCAGGAATCCAAGTAAAAGAGCTCAAGCACCTAAAAATCAATAATAACATTACAATTGAGCACTAAATTTTGTATGCTCCTAACGTGGAGGGCAAAACACCATTTACTTCTATCTTTGCACTGTTTATAATAACCTGAAGGAGAATTTTCACAAAGCATGGGTAATTCGGTGCTGCCAAAAGTAGCAAAAGGTTAGCAGAAAACACCTTTTTCCATTTTAACTTCTTAAAAGTCTGATAAATATTCTACTAACAAATAGTTAAAAAAAAAAAAAAAAAAACATAAAATTTTCATAACATAACAGCTGCATATCAAAATACTGCTTTAATTACACTATACAACATTTTACATCTTCACACTGATTACTGAAAAGGAGCTAAAGATCAATAAGTATTCTAGTGTGAGGAACCTTATGTAAGGAATTCTTGTACAATCATATGGTAGAAAATATAAAATGGGAAAAAGAATTAAATGTAAAGAGATTCATATTATTATTGTTTGAGTTATGTGTGAAGAATAACATGGAGAGGGGATGCAGCTCATAGACTCTTAATGTAAGCACCTTTATTCATACTTTTGAGCTCATAAACACAACCAACTTAAATACGAAGGATGCAACAAAGATTAATGAATAACAATAAAGTGTTCACTGCAATTTCTGCTTCATGTCCAAATGGAGAAACACTTCATTATTTAATAACATGTTTTCACTATGATCCTTCATGTTTAAAGCATACATCTTTTTTTTTCTTTTCTAAATCTTATATTCATTAAAATGTCAATGTAGCTATATTCATTTAGAATGTCTGAATCTTAATACATAAATAAACATTGTACCAAAAATGAGAATAGTTTTCAACATATGTACTTAGTATTATATATAATATTTATGCTAATAACCCACTGTAATATTTATGCTAATAACCCAGTCTAATAACTCTTGTGAATCAATTATCTTATAATAATAAAGTTCAAATTATTGTTTTTTTATAATGCTCAATACTTATTCATTGTGGTTTATCGTATAACTGATTAGAACTTAATATTAAAAAAAATCATTTTCTTGTGCTGCTATTTAGGAGGATTTGACTCAAATGTTGTACACATGTCACACTTTTCCAGAAATATTTTTTTTGGTCCGATGTGGAAATTATGAATGATATATACACACGCACACACAAAAATTAAATTTATCCATTTAAATGAATCCACCCAACCATGAATAGGGAACAACCAATTGTCTTCATGTATCATTGGAGAAAAGACTATCAAAAGATAAGGATAAACAAGTTTTCTATAAGACAATTAAGCCTAATAATTTCTTAAAGTAGTCGAAATATTACTAACCATAATATATAAAGTTATAGTTGCATGAGAAACATATAGTGGTAAAAATAATAATTAAGCAACAAATGTAACTAAAACGTGGGGGTAAGACTGTAGGAAAATGTCAAAAATATATTTCATGTTACATAGATCAGTTAAAAGGCATTCCAAACAATTCAAAAACTTCAGAAGAGGGATTCCTTATTATGTATGATGCCAATAATACAAAATTGATATTTTGTCAGTAGTGAGATGATGAAGATCAAGGTTCCAACTTCTAATTCATGGCTTCTTAATCAAAACTTTGGTTAGATGTATACCCAACTCTATTTTTTTTTCTATTAATTTTTTTTTTTTGTTTCTATTTTTTTTTTTTGAAGATATATGAAGATTTAATGCCATGATGAAGAGGAATGAGGTTTTTGGAGGAAAAAAAGATATTGTGCGTATATTGCCCCAAAAAATGGCTACGTTTTTACCATGGTTTGAAAACTCGGACGACACCCCGATATTTCGGTGGTACCGTACCGGTGCCGCAACCAACCGAAACGAGATCGTCAGAAAATCTCGTTTCGGTTAGGGTTTCCAAGAAAAAGCGTCATCGGCTTACCTGCGCTTCGTCAAACCAACCGCAACTTGTTGAAATCGACCTCGACTTGGATTCACTTGTTGAAATCGACCTGGATTTGCCTTCAACTCTTCAAATCGACCTCAATTTGCCTTCCCCTCTTCAAATCGACTTCGACTTCCTTCGCTTATGGTTTCTCGTTGTCTTCAGAGTGAGTGTCGACATCGATTTGAGATCGTCGATTGGTTTTTTGGTTTGCCACGGTGTAATTTAACTTCGGATGATGATGTATTATCGTGTTGGGCTGATATGGTGTTGGGCTGAAGTTAAGCTCAAGTTTAATTTGTGTACTTTTGTTGGACATGGGCTGTTTTAGGCTGAAATTAAACAATATGTACAACATTGGATCGATTCAACAGTAGATTACACCATTATATTTTTGTAGACTATGTTTCTATGTTAATTTGCAACATTTACCATTAACTTTTTTATAAAAAATATAAAAGTTTGATTTTTGAACCGAAACCGAAACAAAAACCGGAACTGCCGAAACTACCGAAATCGTCCGAAACTAGCAAATTTTCGAATGACCGAAACCGACACCGAAACCGGGTTTTCAAACCTTGGTTTTTACCAAGTTTGAAGTAGTTCAAACTCTAATACGCTTTATGTCATTAACTATGATTAAAATGCAGGTGCAGAAATAATAGTATTTTGTTACATATATCATCCATGCTCTTCGTTTTGGTTGTGGCATTAGCCATTACAAAACATTCATAAGTAGCTTGGTCCATCTTTATTCAATTAAAATTCTACACAATGGTCTTCCTCACCAGGAAGAGCAATACCAAATATTTTTCATGGTAATTCAATCATCCAAAATAATAGCAAAGCACTATGACCAAGCACCATAAGGACCCAATCTGATGGAAAGATATGCATGCCAAATGATAGGTACTATATTTTGGGCTTGCAGTAAACATAAAAGTCAAATTTATTGGAAATATTTAAATGCAATGATGGATAATTATATACTTAGGCATGCAATTAAAAGAAGAAATCTCATGCACACATGTTCATATAGCAAGGTTTCTACCATGATTTCTTAATCATTTTTTATATTTGATATGATGGCGTTAGGACATAAAACATAATAAAGAGCAAATTCAAACATCAAGCTTAAGAAATAGAAAATATCCATTGTAGGAAAATGGAACCTATTAACATAAATTTTGCATAGAAAAAACAGAGCTTAAAATAAATGCCTTACGATTGAAACGTAAGGAAATGGTACCATCAATTTTTTAGTACCGTTGCAGTAATATAACTCTAACTGGTAACGTTTTGAACCAAATGCACTAGCTTTTAAGAAGCTTATCCAGCAAGAGTTTGCTGCAAAATAATTACCAATACACTTACTGGCCAATATCACAAACCAACCAATATTTTCTAGTTTGATTGAGAAAATGAAAAAAAAAAAAAAAAAAAAAAAAACCTACTACTCAAACAATTATATGTTGCCTGAAATAAGAAATATTTATTTATGGATATGGAAACAATTTTTTAGTTAGATATATAGCCATTTTCATATATTTTCTGATGGTTCAAACATATTTCATGAAACATGTGTATATATATAATAAGCAAACAATTAATAACCATTTTGAACCAATACTAGATAATGACACATGATGTAAATAATAAATCAACCAAACAGAAATATATTGGTATACGCGGAAACTGACCGAAGGCAAGTTGGTGACTCCAAAATAAATAATGAACGCGTGCTTCATTTGGTTATCTTCGCCATTTCTTATACCTTGAGTCGACTCTTTGATGCTGACCCTAATCAGAATCCATGAAATGAAGGAGGTTCGTCTGCATCATACCCATCACATCCATGCTAGTTTAGATTAAATGAAAATGTAAACATTTTAAAATAACCAACATGTCTCATTTAAAAAGTTTAAAAGGGCTCTACCTGTATCATCCAACTGAGCATATACATAACATCTAGAACTTCGTAAAAATGAACACTATGAGGGAGCTGGTATATACACTGGAATACATGTACCTTGATAATATTTAAGCTGCATAAAGCACTGCCAATATTGTGTAAGCTGTGGACTGATGTTTTGTAACAAAAAAGATCTCTTAACCTTATAATTCTCCTTTTTACAGTCTTCCTCAATCAATGCAAAAAAATGATTTCGAACGGAAGTCCATCAAATTATAGTTCATTTTGATTCATGTTTCACCTTATTATGTCATAAAAACCATCCAACAACGCAATAAAAAGCTTTAACCATTGTTGTCAGTATAGGGATTTTTAACGGCTAAATTAATTAAGTGGAACATTATTGACCATGCTTGTTCATACTAGTGATTGATTTGGGTACTCAATAGTTCTAATATTTTTCAATTAGATAATATTCTTTACCTGCCAAGAAAGAACCATCTTTACTACTAATTAATTGAAGTATGAAATGGTTTCGTAAGTAATCAATTAATGGAAAACATAACATAAGGCTTACCCAATCTTAACCTCATAAACAAGAGTGAGGTTGTCAGTTTTTTTATTGAAATTCTTGACCAAATTCAAAATCAGTTCCCATGCTTAACCATCACCATTTTTTAAAATTCATTACATTAGCTGAGGAAGCGTTCTTAATTTTTGCGGACATATGTCGGAAAGTGGCAAAGAAAAAAGGTTTGTGTATTGGATACCAAAAAAATCGAGCAAGTGGCACAAGTAAAATAATGCAACAACCCTTGCCATGTTGTGTTATAAAAAAAGCAAATATAAAAATTATTCATTTCTTTTTCTTAAAAAAAAAAAACTCAGAATTGTCTTGTAATAAATAATCATTTTTCTAGCATATGTTACTCAAACAACATGCATAATGCGTTATATTTTGAGTTAATTCATAGTGTGCGATAAAATTTAAACTGGATGCTAAGAAGACACATTAATTAGTTTCTTTTTTTGGCTAGGGGTTAAGTTGGTGAGCATTTGTACTCACTTCGATAACCCTTTGGTGCTTATGTACTTCAGTTCTAATTATGTCTGATATTATTTTTTTAGTTATGTACTACAATGCATTTCCTCATATATTGTATTTATTGTACTAATATAGAAAGATGGTGATTATTGACTGTAAAAGCAAGATTGTATGAAACAATATAGATTGGGATCAGGTAATTAATAAGCTTATAATTGTGCTCAACATTTAATATATGATAAAAGGTTAGGGTAGCATAGTTTGATTTCATCCTCATTTAACACATAAACTAAAAATGACACTTTGTCTAAAATTTAATGATAGGAAATGCCGAAATAATACGAACTATGCATGCCTCATTAAAAAAATTATGAAACATGTTCGGGTTAGATTGTAAGATTTACTGCAAGTTACAAGTAAACAGACCATTCTTATAGTAGCAATAGAGAACCTGATATGTATGGTGGATACCCTGTGCCAAAGGCTTCCGTACTCAAGCGCAAGAGGACTTCTCAGGTCAGTCTCCCGTCCTGGTACTATTTTCATGGCTTTCCGGGCTCTGGGGGTGGTCGATTAGTGCCAAAGCCTTTCCCTCACATATGTGAAGAGGCCGGGACTCGAACCTGCGCTCTCCAGATTACCAGCCGGAAAGCAGAAATCCCCACGTCGATATCAACTTGTTTGCAATCACACCCAAAACCCCCAAATTGGTTCCTGAAATAAAAACCCTAGTGGTAGAAAGGATAAGGTATATCTGACCTAGTTGAGTAAATAAGATTGATGAGAAGAATAGATACCTGTACAGATTTGAGCCGAGGTTTCTACAGACAGCGAGATTAATTTCATTGAGTGTTAAAAATGTAAAAGAGTAATCTGAGAAAATGGTTACTGAGGGAAATTATGGCGGTAGTTTTACATCTAGGCCAAAAGAAATGAAATTACTAAAGGCACTTTATTCCGCACTGATTGGTACAGTTAGAGGCTATTATATAGTGTGCCTCTTTTTGATTATCAATAGCGACAAATATTTAGTTTTGCCCTTATTTTGATGCCTCTAATGGTGCAAAATTTGGTAGTGTGTTGAAAATTTTACATTTATGACTTCAGCCAGTCCTCTTTAAATTTTACGGATCTGGTAGTTTCATCTGTCATTAGTAGCATTGTGCTTGGTTAAACATATTTTATGCGAATAGGCCATCAAGCTATAACCCTTTGTATATTGTCTCTTCTAATGAAGCTACCAAGTGCTCATTGGTCTTCAAACTTAGTACAGTTTGATTCAAGATTATGTGATAATTTCTTTTACACAACAAGCTTCGCAATGCATATCACAGTGTTTATTATTATTTTTATTACTATTGCTACTATTATTATATATTTTTTGAAGAGAAAGTGTCTAGCTTAGCTTGTAAACTCTGAGGGCGTATGTACTTGCCCCCCCCCCCCCCCCCCCTCCTTCCCCCCTTCTTGTCCCCCCTCCCTTTCTCCCTTCCTTCCTCTCTCAAACGTCTCCTCCTGTCAAATTCCCTGGTCATACTTCTGGAATTTCGACATATATCGTATAGTTTTTAATTTGTATGTACTAATGATATTATCATTTGTGGGGGCATATCACATTGTGTTTGTATATACTAACAATATTACTTTACTTTTTGAGAACTTTAGGAACTACGATGCAGCTCTTATAGGAACAAAGGCATATGTAACAGAAGGGTGGGGGTGGCCTTTTGAGACTGTAGACGGTGGCTGCGTTTATGATACTGAAGTAAACAAATGGGAGAACATGCCTCTGGGGATGTGTGAGGGCTGGACAGGCTCAGCCGTAACATTGGGCTCCAATCTGTTTATGCTTAAGGAAACTAGCGAGACCAACAACAGAAATGTGAAGGTGTACGACCATGTGACGGACTCATGGTTGCAAGTGAAAGGAAGTGGAATACCCGAGCTACTGAAATTCCCCTTTGAATTTGCTGCTGCTGATGAGACTGGAAAGATTTATGTGGTTGGAAGAGAACTTGATGTAGCTATTGCTACATTGATCGAAGTCGAGAGGAAGAAATGGGAAGTTGAATGGGATGTTGTTAAAGGACCGGATGCTTTTTCACACTTTTTTCCTCGTAATTCACAGATACTTTATGCTTGAAAATTCAGAATGCTTCGGACGGTTTGAACATGTTAAGTTATCATAGAGTTTCTGTTCTGTGGTGGTGATGCAGAGTATGTCTATTTGGTAAAAGGAGCGCGTATTGACAAATATCCCTTCAAGGTTTGGTTTTATTTTATCTATTTTGCTGTTATTCCTTCAAGCAGACTATGTTTTGCTGTATCTTTTACATTGATGTTAAAAGGTAATTTGCTATATGGTGATGGTTATTAAAATAAAATAAATTAACCAGCTACTTTTGGGTTGATATTGATGTCTAGTCTGATGTATTTTTTTTGTATTACATAGGTGTTAACTAGTTTATGTTTACTGTGAAGTTATGAATCATACTTTATGCTTATTGATCTAGCTAGCTTAAAGAGGCAAAAAACACAGATTTTTTTTTTTCCTCCAAATACTTGCCACTATCATATGGTCCTATCCCTTACCACATTAACCAGCCTTGGTTAAATTTTGTTCAGTTCTAGGAGGACAAGTTGGAATTTTATGGCAAAGCATTTTCCATGAAACACAGGAAATTTAGAATCTCCATGATATTACTAGACCAAAAAGAACCATACTTAGTGTACCTGGTCTGGATCTTGTGTCAAAATATATGTATTACAACTTATATTAATCATGAATTTCAGTGGTATTAATCAAGCTGATTCATTTTCCCTGGTATTTGCTTCAGCAGAGGCACTCTCCATCTCTTCTGCATCATTTTCTTTCTCACTGCTAGACTTGCTCGTTTCATTGCTCCTCTCTTCTTTCGATTCAACCACCTGCCCAGTAGACTTCTCCTCTCCTTGACATCTCTGTTCATTTACCTCTATTTCTTCCGCAACTTTACCATCTTCATGCATGTTTACTTTACTGTTTTCATCTTGCTTAATTTCTTGATCATTCTCGACTGTACCTTCCTTCCTCTCATCCTTATGCTGATTTTCATGAACCTTTTTCGGACTTGGTTGCCCTTTTGGTTCCTGTAAAGAGATGACAGTTTCAAAAGCTCCTGCCAATGCCAACACTTTGTTTTTCTTCTCTGCAAGCTTGCTAGCAGTCTCTTCTATCACGGCATTATTAGCATTCAGTCTTTCTTTATCTTCCACATTACCATTCTTCACATCTGTTGCTGCACGCTCATCTTCTTTCTCCATCTCTTCACAATCCTTCTCAGCCACAGTTTCACTTGCACTATCTGTTTCAGATGATCCTACATCCATTACATGATCTTTACCATCTGTACATACTTCTTCAGCCTTATTCTCTTCACAGTCATTGTTAACAACTTCCTTAACCTCTACTTCACATTCAACTTTCTTAGATTCATTTTCAGTCCTCCTAGACCTAACCGAACTGCCATCATCACTGGTCATCTCATCTCCTCCACCCAAACTTTCCTCAGAAGCATCATAATGAAACATCTGCTCCTCATGTTTTTCATCGTTCGATTTGCTTTCACTATCGGTACATACTTCCTTTGCTTCATCTTCATGCCCAATGTTATTATTGTTGTTGCTGTTGTTATTCTGTACACTTTTGCTAGCACCACTTTGTTTTTTTGTCCCTCTGGACAAGCCTTTATGCACAGCGGGCTTTCTATGAACCTGAGTCCTTGCAGAGCTGCTTCTAGGCGATCTTGGCAATGCAGAGTTTGGCAACTTACGTGGAGGCGGTGGATGTTTGTTAACTGGTCTTTTGTTTACTACAGAAGGCAACGTCGAAGATTCAGACTGGTTTTTGGAAGATGATTTAACTGAACTTATTGTTGGTCTGAGGTAATTTGGTATATGCTTCTCTTGTGAGGCGGTATTGGAAGAATGAATGGTTTTTTCAGGTGCTTGGGAAGATGACGACGTCCGCTTGTGCTTTTGGTTCGGTTGAGGAGTGTTTGGTACCGAGCTGCTTTTTGTTTCTTTTGATTTTGATGCTGTTGTGCTTTTGTCAGGTGCCATTCCTGCATGAAAATGAAAGCGTGAGTCTTTTATGGTTTTATGTATGATTGATTGATTATAACATGATTTATTGGATGAATGAGATGGGAAAGGATACCTTGTAGGGAAGAAATTGGTTGAATGATTTGATTGTTTGTGTTGGAAAACTGATTCTGCTCAAATGTGTTTTTTTTAGAAGCTTCTTTTATTTGGAAAGCCAGTTAAATCTGGAGAGATGGAGATAAAATTAGGGTGTTTTGATGTATGGCAGGGAAATTTTGTGGTGGTTATGCTTGTAACGTTTATAGAAAGTTGGTTATCAAGATCCTATGTATATAGGAAGTTGGCTGGCGGACATAAGATGAACAAGAACTGAAAATAGAAAACTAGTTTAAGCTTAATATGGATGTAGTTTTGAAAATGCATGTGTCATTGGTAAACATCATTCAGTAAAGAAATCAGTTGGTAAACATCATTCAGTAAAGAAATCAGAAGTGCAACATGCTTGGTTACGTATACATAGGATCATTTATAGAAGTTGCATATGTTTAATCAGGCCCGGTGGTTTCAGTGTCAGTCCAGTCAAACGGCCTTCTTAGACAATCCTCCGGTGGAGGTAACAAGGTGAGGGAGAGGCAGAGATGACATTATTCAAGTTCGAAGGATTTTTTTTTTTCTTTCGGTTCGGCCTTGTTTGGAAATTTATTGCGCAAATAGTCATGTTTTGAAACTTATTACGCTTTTAGTTCAGTTTTGAATAACTCAGCGATGAACTAAGCAAAATACACTGAAGACATTTGAAATAACAGCAACGTTTTTTTATTTAAATTAATGCAGATATTAAAAAAAGCGCTATTGCAATGTACTTTTTTGACGTCATTTCAGATGGTGTCAGCATACGTTAAAAAAATACCAGCACAATTTGAATTTTCATTAGTGTACTTTGGTCAACTCAGTGCTGAATTTGTCAAAATCGAACTGTATTTGTAATTAGTTTCGATACCGAGTCATTTGCGTAATAAAGTTTCAAAACATGACCAAATGAAAAAAATCCAAATTTAAATTTATAAACAATAATCTATCTAATTTTATAAAATGGTGTTGGAGTAGTGGCAAAATATGTGCATGTCATCGTACAGGTCACAGGATGTAATACCCCGTAAGTTTAACGACACTAAAAATGATAAATTAAAGAATAATTAATTTGAAATATACTATTAACAATGAATCAAGGAAACTTAATTACATATTCAGAATTAAGTAAAACGGACCACGCCATTGCGTCCGTCTCGGAATTCTGGTCAAGATAGACACCAAGTTTGCTAAAACGGACTTCATATGAAGTTATCAAGGTTTGAAGTTTATCTCGGAATTCTGGTCAAGATAGACACTAAGTTTGCGTAAAACGGACTTCAAATGAAGAAGTTATCAAGGTTTGAAGTTTGTATACACGTATGAAGAATATATATATATATATATATTATATATATATATATATGGTCCAGAAATTCAAAATTAGGTTCAGAAATTCAAAATCAGTTCAAAATTCGAAATTTGGGGAGGCGGCAGATTTCCCATCCATGGGTGTCGACCACTTCAAAGGGGGGTCGACCCCACCAAAGGGGTGTCGACCCCTTGGGGTGTTTTCGACCCCATGAGCAGATCTGGGCGAAATACTTCGTTTTTGTATCTGGACACCTTTCTGAGCAAGATTCATTGATCCTAAGCTATATATAGGACCCACAACCTAGGTTTTTATTCATCTGAAAAATGGTGGCGATGATATAGCTCTGCTGCAACGTAAATTGAATGACCTTTTCTTCTCCAAATGCAATTTAGCAAAGATTATACAAATTCAACGATTGCTACAACAACAAATCCAACGTGTTCTTTGCAGTAATTTTGATCCATTTCCTTAGATCTA
>JASFAX010005160.1:0-37116 GCA_030737875.1 Allium sativum | reverse complement strand
AATACGGGGGTGGGGTGTGCATGTCATAATGATAGCAAACAAATCATCCATAGCAACCATCCTCACATCTCTCACTCCGTGCGTAAAGCATACGATGTCCACCACTGTCAATCACTAGACCCATTGAAGTAGTGACGGAGTTCAACCTGTACAACTACTGCTACTACCAAGCTTACCACATGGAGTCATGACCAAATCTTTACAAATGACCCCACTTCATTAGTTTATAGCCCTTTTAGTCGTACCTAGGCCATTTCAGCCCTGAATCTGTTCACGTACCTCCCATACATAGTGATCCAAAGTCATAGGCATCGATAACCCCTTGGCACACGTCCCGCAGCAAAGCCCAATCATGAAGTGAACTCATTAGTTCCCAACTGGATCCCGAGCTCTAACTTCCCATATTGGACTACCTTTGCATCTTGGGTTATTGGTCAATACTGGATCGGGTCGGGTTCTCCTTTAGCCATCGGTTCGGGTCCACAGCGTCACATCGGTTCGGGTCGGATATTCCACTTCGGATCGGGTCGGGTGTCCTCCTCCGGGTCGGGTCAGGTGCCATCTCCTTTCCAGTTCGTGCTTTCGCTCCGATCTGCTCCCTCGTCCTTCACGTGCTCCGATCCGATCCCTCCTTCTTCATCTGATCCGATCCTAGTTCAATTAGCGTGGCCTTCCCTCTTGCCAATTCTCCCAAGTGTCAAGTACCGATCCGAGCCCTTCGTCTCCAAGTCGATCCGATCCCCAGCTTAACCAACATGGCCTTCCTTTTTGCCTAGCCTCGTTTGTGCCAGACTCCAGTTCGGGTCGGGTTCCTTACCCAGATCTCCAATCCGATCCGAGCCCATACCCGATCCGATCCGGAACCCTACACAACTTTCTGCAACTTTTTCCAACAACTTGTTTACGCCATTCGACGACGTTTTCGACAAATCTAACTACACTAATCAATCACAAATCATGTCAAAACAGTCATATCAACATAGCAAACTAACCACAAACACCAAAACAATGAATTTACATGTCAAAATGGATCAAATATACCCAAAACCCCTTATTTTCCCTTAAGCATGTTTAAGTAAAACTAATCATAGGGTTAACGAAACTTAATCAAATCAAACCAAATTTCTAACAGAGGCATAAAATATTATTTTCAAATTTCTAAACATTTTTCCAGAATTTATTAGTGTATAAATTCGCTAATCTTCACTAATTACCCTTAATTACCGTAATTAGTGCAAAAACTATGCAAATCACTCACCTTTGCCACAAAACAAAACACCAAATCTGAAATACTCTCTGTTTGGGTCGAATTCCTATGTATAGCAGCAGCTCCAACCTTGCTCTGTTGCTATTTGGCCTTGTTTTGATGTAGTTTAGGCTTAATCTTCACTAAAAATGTGTTTTGGAGTGGTTTTAGAGGATGGAAGCCATTACTAAGGTCTTAAGAAGGTTTGTGGTGGCTCAAAACTGAAATGAAAGTGACTTGCTAACCCTAATCAGCCCTCCTATGCCTCTAAACCCCAAATTCCCCTCTGGGCCTAGCTCCTAATCACCCGGTTAAGCCCAATTAAGCTGTTTTTCACCATCTGAAACTTGTTTCACCATATCTCCCAAACGGTGAGTCCATTTGGCTAATGTGACCACTCTACGGAAAGAGAAACCATCATCCAGAGCCAATGGAGGTGGTTTCAGGTCAAAATTCCTTTCAAGTCAAAAGTTATGGCCAAAACGGTGCCAACTAGGGGTAAAATGGTCATTTAAAAATCGAGAAAAAACATGAACATGGGAAATGACCCTAATAGTCGTCTCCCAAAGTTACATGACCATACGACTTCATATGCGAAAGAAATAAATATTCTACGATCCTATGATGCATAGAATACGGGTCGTTACAATATCTTTTCACAACTTAAACCAAATTAAGGTTTAAGGAACAATTCAGGATTAATCGAACCTTACCGAAGTAACCATTTATTTTATTTATTCCCAATCCCAACCTATTCATCCCATGGAGCATAACCGGTAGTACTCCATATCTAACACCCACTGTATTATCGATATAATTAATTACCATTTCCCGTTTCAAATCTAATTAAAGATTTAACTATCACATGGAGTAAAACTGTTGGTACTTCATTCTCGATCATTTCACGAATTCGATAAATTTAATTATCCCATTCTCATTTTAATCTACTTAAAGTTTCATTAAAACTCCATCTTAGTTTTAATCTTCAAAAATCATTATTTAATGATTATTCAAAATTAGGAAATAAATCCCGTCTTTAACTGGGTTAAAGAACAAATGTCATTTAAAATATCGTTCACGATAAACCCAAAATCCTCTTCCATTAAAATGGAATCTTCACGGAAATCTGATCAGTATATAATTGATATAAATTTTTGTATCGGACAGATAATATAAATGGAATAACGGGAAAGCCTTTTAAATTCCATATATAGTAATGGTCTTCCTTTACAGAAGCTCATCTCGATTACCACTGAATCGAATAACATTCAATTCCGATTTAATATATTAAATTGAAAAACTTTACTTTGAAAATTTCCATTAAATCTTAACTAAAAGATTATAAATTCCAAATCCTAACTTCCATGTTAATTGGGTTAAAGAACAAATGTTATTTTAAACATTGTTCACGATAAACCCAAAATCAACTTTCAATTCCAATTGAATTAATTAATTGGTAAACTTCTGTAAATCTTAATTAAAAGATTTATTCTAGTATCAACTGGGTTTAAGAATAGTGTTATTGAAGACATCATTCACGACAAACCCAAAATCCCATTTGGTTTTAAATACAAGGCTCTGAATAGAAATTATACCGACTTATATTCAATATTAAATTCTGAATCTAACGGACATCGTATTGGGAATAACGATATCTATATCTTTCAAATTCCTCAACAAAATCCATATAATCATGGAATCCAGTATTTAAATATTTCCAAGATTATTTCCATTTAAATCCTTTCCAATTCATTTGCTGGAAAAATTCTGGTTATTTCAAAAATCATTTACAAATCCAATTTATTTATTTCTAAAAACCATTGGATTAGTATTCGGTTACCAACTAGTTTATTTAAATAAAAATATATTTTAATCTTTTCAAACTTGGAATTTTTCATCCAAAATCTTTCCAAATCAGCAACTATGATTTTAAATAATTTTTCCATATTTTTAATAATTTTATTAAGGCCCTTACAGTCGGTTTCCAATATCGGCCACCGAACTACATCCATAGTGACCTTTTCCGAAACTTCTATTTCAATTTTAAATCAAAATTGAATATTCCATATCATTATAATATTAAAATGATAATATTTTCAAAATATCTGATTTTGAAATCCATTTCCTTTTCGTATTCATTATAAAATGAATAAAATCAATTAATAAACCCATTTGAGTTAAAATGACATTTAACTACTTAACTCAGCTTCACATTTCAATATTTTTGTGTCCATCCAAAATCGGACATCAAAATCATATTTTGATTCTTCATTTAATATTATTTTAAAATATTCATTCATATTCTGAATCGGAATGCGACTCAATCAATTACTATATAATTTCAGTTATATGGATTTCGTACATCGCATGTATTCAACAATAATGATAAATAATCATTAAACATTCAAACATTATCCATAGTGCATTCTACAACTGCATAAGCATTAAAATAAATAAATAAATAACGCTTACAATAGTCTATCAATCAATCGATTGACATACAATTAAATATTGGGATTAGTGTATGTCAAATATCATCCCAATACCCATGTGGGGTTTCTAAGCAACAACAGTCGATTCAAATTAATTACTGGTTAATAAATTTAACCAATTCTAATTTGATTCGAATTATTTTTCTAAATAACCAATTTTCACTGTTTTAATTATAACTGCATATTTATAATTTAATTTGAATTACCACATTAATGTTAACATTATTTTTAATATGTTGAATATTACAATCACAACACAAATCACCAAATCATCCATATAAACAAATACTAAACAACCAAATGCCATTTACGGCGCCACAAGTGTCCATCCACGGAGTATGAAATGTGAATGTCGCTAATATCCATACATCGCTTCAATTTATAATGATTTGTGAAGAGTTCGTGTGTTGAACTCGAAAATTAAATAACATAACAAAAATAATGATTTAATGAGAGAGTTCTCACTTTGACTTCCACTCCGTCAGTCTTTATTGATGGTTTGGATCTAAATCTGCCTCAAATCCTAACTTGCTCCAAATTCCTTTCAGTCAGCTCTAGAATGTAGTACACGTTGTCACGATTCCAATGGTTCCCATTTCATTGGATTCCGACATCGTATGAGAAAGTTACGATATTTTATATGTTAATGACATTTTTAATATAACTAAAAAACTAATTAATAAAATTTAATCACCTCTTTCCTTAGTTAAACAGCCGGCCGACGTTCAAATCCAACTGACAAGAGCTAGCGCTCGAATTTGCATACAAAACAAGAGGTTGGACGATGATCGACTGCTTCCACCCTGTGCGCCTCCGTGAGAGCCACCCACCAGCACCCACCACGTCGAACTCAACGTTGAACTGACGCCGGAATTCCTCCTTGAACGGCGGTGGTTCGAGCTCCGATTTCGAGCCAAAAACTCCACCAAATTCGATCTCCATCGTTAGATGTGAAGATCGCTTGATGCTCTTCGATTTTCATTTAGAAAATTTCTTGAATCGGTGAGAGGATTGGAAGATTTAAGGGGGTTTTGTTTTGAGATAATTCCACCTACAATCGTAGGAGTTGACAGCGGGATTTTTAATTTCCAGAACAATGAATTAGGGTTTCAAAAATTTCTGATTGGTCGGTATATATGTTTATATATTTAATTCCAAAACGTTGAATTTTCATCTGAACTCCAAATCAAACCCAAAGACTATCATCCCTAACCAAATACCGCTATTCCGGACACAATGGGATATGTTTCATAAGCCAATTCTACTTTTTCGATTAGTTTTTATCAAAACTAAAATATAAATTAATATAACGGTCAATATTGAATTTCAACGTACATTTTAATTTATCGGGGCCACATACTGACTCCAAAAATTATGAATATTGAAATCTCGCTATATTTTGATGATACGGTCCTAACAAAATCAATTTCATCGAATTTGGAGACTGTTTGAAAAATGGCCTTTTTAACTTGTTTTTAAATTCAAACTGAAATTGGAAACACATTTAAATTCACCACACTCACATATTAATTCCAAAAATTATGAAACTTTAAACCTAACTATAATTTGATATTTCGAATCCAACAAAAGTGGTTTCATCGAAAACGGAGATCATTTGCAAAATGGCTATTTTTAAGGGCTATATTTTATATTTAAATATATATATAAATTCCATAGCGACTATTCTAAATTTTAAACTGGGCATAAATTACAATTTATAAAGTGTAATCCCAGTTTCTTACATTCGTTAGAAAGATATAGTTAAATAGATTCTAACATTTATTGTTTCATCAAATTCTGACTTATATTGAATTCTATATATTCATTTAAATTTTAAAACCAGATTTTCAAACTACATCACCATTTCAAGCTCATTTTAATTAATTTTAATTTTATACATTCAAATTCGATTTAAATAAATTCTAAATCGTTAATTCTCAAAATATATCATTTTAAATTCTTGAAATCCATTAAATCAGTTAAAAATAAAATTTTAAATTGGTTCCAAAATCTGGGTTGTTACAATTTCAAACCTATCAAAGTGAAAACTCACTCAGTTAAATGATTTTTATAGTTAATATATTCATACCTGAATATGTATCGATTGCCTATGGTTGCAATGTTTTCTTCGTGGTTGATGGATGATATTTACAGTTTTTACTGTTATTATTATTTTACTGCGAATATAAGCGTTGACGATGCAAAAGCTTATAATATAACTATTGGTTGACATATGGTAGTTGATATGGATGTGTTTACATTGTTGATACAAAAATTTATACCATGATTATGAAATTTGGAAATTTATTCAATTTCATTATATTGGGATTTTAAAAGAATTGTACATTCATTTAAGTAAAATTTGACAAGAAAATAGAAATTGGATTTTTAAATCAAAATTGATCTGAAAATGGGGTTGATATAATTTCAAACAACTATTGTAATGATTGAATTGGCTTTAAAGAGAAGTTGGATTAAAAACGACTTGTTTTAATTTAAATTAGATTTCGAACAGTAAATTCAAAATGTGAATTCGAGTTAGGTATATAAACGATGATTTTAACTTGAATGGATTCTTCCATTTATCGTATTTATATTTATAATGGATGTCGAGAAAATTTGGATTTCAAAATATTATTTTTTAAAAATATTATTATTATAATGTTATAATAATATGAAATGTTCAATTTTGATTTAAAATTGAATTGGAGATTGAAATCATTTTTACATGAGCTTTTATAAACATTATTTAAAATACATTTGAGATGAATTAATGAATTTTATCATAAATAATATATGGTTTGAATAGGACGAGTCGCACAGCGACCGTTCGCAAATTTCGATCGTTAACTTCAAATTGACGTACCGGAGATCTGACCTTCGGACTCTCCCGAAACAAAAATGTTGGTTCATAATGAAAAGAGCTTTTCAATGAAATGTAAAGCTTTAATATCAAATGGTTAGATTTTTGGAAAAGTTCATATTAAATCTGAAGAAAAACAATGTTATTGTCGTTAATGACCTAAAATTGGTTTTTAATAAATTGAACTATTTTTAAATTATTAGAAATAAGAAAAAAAATATAATAAATTGTTAAAATTAGGGGACGAGGAATAAGGTGCCTCCAGTTTCGTTCAGACCCAGAACGAACTTGTAAATGGATGTGTGTATGACGTTGTATTTCATAACATAACGATTGGTTGCTGATGATGGTATATCTGTGATGGCGGAGAATTTATTCTCTTAGCTTAACACCCTTCTTTGAGACGTATGAACTCAAAGGTTATATTATTAATAGAAACTAATCATATGTATTAATTGACAATGTGGCATGCTAAGATGCTAATATATCAAAGCTTTTGCTGAAAAGCAGAGCTTTGTGGATAATGATCAAAGCATGGCTGATATAACATAGCTTTGTATTGAAACATGACTAAGACAAGCCTCACAAACCGGTAATGGCTGAAAACAGGATGCTGGGCGCTAGAGAAAGGATGTACATTCCCTGCTGGCTAAAAGAGATGTCCTGGTATGGATCCCAGACAATTTACTTGTGTGGATGTTGGAATTAAGGCGCCTCTGAGGTTGGTCAAATGCGACCAGGGCGACGGTCAAATACAACCAGGGAACGTTATGTTCAGGAGTAACCCTAATCCACCAGGAATTGGTGGACTGACTTTGCTGACCCAAGGGCTCGCCAGCGTCTAAGTCCTGGACACGCTGCTAGGGGTGGTCTGAATCGGATAAGGTATATCCTTTGCATTGGTCATTGATGGAAATAAAACTTCCAATATGAGCATTGCGTTTTTAGTTGTAAACCTATATGGCGACATAATATGATGAGGTATTATGACGAATAAGATTGATACATATATTTTTGAAATTGATTTCCGCACTATGCACTAGTAATAATAAAAGAGATATTTCGCGTATCAAGCATGTTGGCTTTTATAAGGTAAAACTCTATCCTCTGGTTTGCACTTGCATTGTGTGATGGGACTTGAGTCTTATAATAGGTTCATTTTTCAGAAAGCATTGCGAGTTTTATGACTGGTATTCACATGGAGAAAACCCGACCCGTGTTATACGGCGTGGTCCCGTGATTTACCCAAATTTATAATAAAGTATAATAACTATGTTTGGTTCTCACATGAGTCCCATGACTGACCTGGAGCTTATTATTTCCCACCTAAACTCTGGAATTCCATATTTTCCACACGGGCAGCCTGTAGTTTTGGTTTTGCATATATTTATAAAAGAAGAATCCTGGATTATGGATGGAGCTATACTTTGGATTACTTCGTAGTCTTCCGCTGAATATATTTATGTTTTCGCTGTATTTAAATTTACTATTCTTTGATATTTTTCTGCTGTATATCGATTATTTGTACTTTGATATGTTCTTGTACTCTGATGTAAAATTTTTGTAATAATAATGAAATGCTCTTTTGTGTTCTTTTCTGATGTGTTGTATCCCCTAACGGTTCGATAATTTCTATCGTTTTGGATCGGACATGCGTGGCTTTTGGTCGATTCGAAAGGCGGGAATTTTCGAGTCGTCACATAAAACATATAATAGTTATAAAATAAATAATACTAATTTCAAGAGATAATCCAATCTAGATCAATTTTCCAAACTTTCACATTTTTAGTTAACGTTGATTCCGATGTCAAAGTTAAACTCAACTTTTACTTAAGATTCAATTAGAAACATCTCAAGATGAACCAAATGTTCAAGTCAAATCCCAACTCAAATTTCCTATTCAATTTCTCAACTTCAATTTCACTTGAAGTTTTAATTTTACATTCATTCCATATCATTGGTTTTAAACCAGTTTTCAAATTTCAAAATATTAAGTTCAGCGCTTAAGTCAATTCTTTATGAGTTAAGTTCTACCATTTGAACCTATTTAACTTGATACAATCCCTATGTTAATCAATTCAAAATTTTAAATTCAAACACCATTTAAATTTTGCATATATCTTTAATTCTCAAAACGATCAACTAATTCTCTAATAAAACTATTTATTGAATTATTTAGATTCATACTTCCAAATTTTTAATATTTTAAAACACCAATCTAATCTTTAAATATATATTTAATATCAAAACTAGTTAACTCCTAAAGTCAAGCTTGAACAAAACAAAATTTCTATTCAAAATGCTACTTTATTGAAATACTTTTTAAAACAAAATTTTATCTAAAATATTTCAAAACTTTTCGTACTTACATAATTCTTCATTTCCATTTCTGATATTTTCCTTTCTTTGAGCTTATTTAAATTAAACTTAACTTAAAAATTCAAATCTTGTTGGAAAAGATTAAACTATTCAAATAGTCGGCAGGATTACTTTCAATTCAGTAATTGGAATCAAGATTTTTAATCATTTCTTCAAGATATCCCCTTAAGAAGTACAACTACATTTTTGTTTGGCATAGCCGACCGGTTTTTAAGGTGACCGCAAACACCTTTTTATTATAACCAATAATAAAAATATAGTATAGTACAGGTGATTATGGTTATAATCAATTAACTCGGTTTTTAAGGTGGACCGTCCACCACCTATGGAGTTTATAGTATTCCGTCCACTCTGCCTATCATGCTTACTGCACTGGAGCTAGCTAAATACTAGACTACAATCATTTCCTATACACTCCATGCAGGGAGGTGTACAACTACATTATCCTAATACAAAGGATTATCATTCAATCATACTTGAGAATCAATTTCGGATTTTTCTTTCAATCACTCAAAATAAATATAAATTTGTATACCAAACCATGCTTCACAAATGAAATTCGTTTGATTGAGATATACAAGTAGCAAACTACCAAAGTGGTCTTCCCCACTTTGAAACTTGAGAATAAATTCCGATGACATAAAATTATCAACGAAATTATTTTCTAGCGACAAAAGTGGGTTCTCCATTTGTGTTTATATTATTTTTTTTGAAAATATTTCGGAAAATCATATGAAACCATTCTATTCTAAAATACTTGAATATACTACTAGTATTTTTTTCTTTAAAACATTAGAAATCAATTTCAATTTTTTTTGAAATTAAATCCTCAAGTTTTTAGTCAAACGACCTCCTTTAGTTATAATTAAATTGATTTCATTCCACAATTTGGCTTGTTTTGGTTAAATAGAAATAGAATGCACACTTCTTATTTCATTTCAACATTTTGAATTTATTAACCCATCATCATACAAACTTTATTAGTTAACATTTCCTAAATTACAACAACCATCTTACACAACCATGTCTCTTGCAATATGTATTTTCAAAATACCTTATTCAAATTCAATTAGTGAATAACTAATTTTATTAATTTACTTAACTTATACTCATATTCTTGATAAACCACGACAACTCGAGATGGATTTTGAGGAATCAAGATATGAACCTAGGAGGCCTTATCGAAGAGTGCTATAAGAAAACCCAGATTCGAAGAGTGGAGATTTCCGAAAGGATTTTCAACTTCAAGGATATTGGTATCCAATCTCTAATGAGTTTTAAATTATGTTGTCTATAGCGTAATTCTATTGATGATTCTACTCATTCGAGGATATTGGTATCAAACCTCTAATGAGTTTTGAACCCAATAAGCCAAGCTTTGTCAAACCAAAGCTCCGATACCATGATGTAACGACCTGCCTTTTTGACCACTTTAAGTCGGTAATTTAACCAACTCGAAACGTTCAAAACAACAGGTTGATATTGCTTACAGGGTTTAACAGAATCAAACACATAGAATCACAACACAGAAATTGTAACGATCCAGAATTTTTAACCAATTTAAAATTGGAATTTTTATTACTCAATTTGAATTCGAATTTAAATTTGAGTTTGACATAAATATATATGGTTAAGAATATTTAATAATTTTGATAAGTTAAACGATAGATTTTATTTGAAGTACAAATAAGAATGATTATTAATAAGTTTTGATTTTTTGATACTATTTGTCGTTCGATCGGATTTTTCAAACTATAACATGAATTAGTAGCATTAGAATTAAGTGTTGCCTTTAGTTTTTATTGCATTTTAAAAGAAATGCTACCAAAAGTTAACTATCCCTCCTTAAGACAAGTGTAAGGACACTTGTATTTTTGTATGCCTACTTTCATGCATGCCTTACACTTGCCCCCTTATGTGTCATTATCTCCTTAACCCTCCATTCCTATATAAGGATGGCTTTTATCCATTTTTTTTACCATTCCACTCCATTTTCTCCTTTTCATCTTCTTCTTAAAGCTTATGACCATGGTTTCCATGGCATAAGTCTTCCTCTTTTCCACCACCACCTTGCTAATGTTCGTTGTCATCCTCCTTCTCTTATGATAGAGAGAGATAGAGATTAGTGTGTGTGTGTGTGTATATATATATTGGTGAAGAAGACGTTACGCCAAAATATGTCTGACGGTTCGTCCACCTAGGATCACCTACGAGGAAATTTGGAAGCTGTTTGGTGAGAACTCTTTAACCACGGTTTATATATTTAATTAGTAGTTCGAGTAATTTAAATATAGTGATGGATTATTAGTGGTTAATGATGGTTGATGTTTGTTATGATAGATGATGGATGCGTAGTTAAGAACACACAGTATTAAGCGTTAGTGTTATAACGCTTGTGCACAATTACGATTATTTAATCATGTTAATGATGGTTGCTGTGGATGTTTATAATGGTTGTTGATGTTGTTTTGCATACACTATGACATAACAATTATGGTATCACATTGATGATCGACAAATCTCCTTCGTAATTAGAAGTAATATTATTATTGAAACTGAAGGTTAATAATTGGGAAAGACCATATATATGAATTCATATATGTAAATAAAGTTCTTTAAATGAATAAAGAAAAATCGAAACATTCCATGATGTCAGAGAGGATATAGACACTTGGGTTTGGAAAATATAGTTTCCTGCTCTCCCTGGCTATCTCTAATTGATCCGATGAATGGAATGGTTAATTTGAAATTATTTGAATTTAAAAATGAATTGGAATTTGATTAGTAAAAAATAAAAGTTAAATTTTGAACCTAAAGTAATTTCGAAAGTCAATGTAAATTACTTTAAATGGTTTTAAATGAATTACATGAGTATATAATGGGTTTTAAGGTATGTTGAAGTACTGAAGAACAATTATTATTTCGGTCAAAAACAGAGCTTGCCGCACAATGGCAATTTGCGTATTTTAGTTATAAACTTTAAACACTTATAACTTTTGCAATCTAAATCGGATTTCCAAGAAACGAAAAACAATTGATTTATATTAACAAGAGCTTTTAAATGAGTTAAAGCATATTTTAATTTCGGGTTATAATTTTCAATTTATGTTTAAAACCATTTTGGAAGAGAAGTTATCGACCATAACCATAAACAGTTATTTTTAATGTTTTTAAAAATATGAAAAAATTGGTAAAATCATTATAAATTATGTAAAAATGTTTTGAATGGTAAAGTTTAAGTTTTGACTATGATAAACAATATTTTGATCAAAGTAATTAAGACACTGTTTTGTGACGCTTTTGAAAATGCTATTGTAACGCTTTCTTCGGAAACAATCTATTTTGAAGTTTTTAACCCGCAAACTATTTCCGAACTATAAGTAATCATTTTTAAATTATTTGTGGAATGTTTTCAAAGGTTCAAAAGTATTGGAAATATTTTATATGGAATTTAAATTGATTTATTTAATATTAAAATGGGTGTTCAGTTTTTGGATGTGGTTGGAGATAAATCTTCCGATGTTTGATATTAATTCAGCAGATGATGACTCTTAATATTTGAGGAATTTAAAAGGAAGTTCACTACTATTCCGCTTATAGTGTGAGTTGGATATAGAGATTAATATTGAGGATAAGTTGATGAAATTTCTATCCAGATCCAATGTCAAAGAGTTGGATAAATCTTTTAATTAAGATATGGGTTTCCCAATTTGATTGGGATAAGTCAGACAGAAATAATGTTCGGATATTTGATATGAAATTCTTTGGTGTAAACGTATACTATTTGAGGAATTTGGAAGATATTATTATTTTATCGTTATCCTACATATAGTATTCGTTGATTACGAGAATTGATATCGAATATATGTAGATACAATTTCTGTGTAACTTATGTTCAATATCGATTAATTAGGGTTTTATCGTAAATCATATCTTCAATAATATCATTCTTAAAGCACAATGAGATTGAGTTATGGAAATTCATATCGTAATTTGGGGATTTAACCAAATTCATTGATTTGAGAAAACTAAAAATAAGGAAGTGGGAAGGAAGCATAATCTTTTAGTTAAGATTACAGAATTGATTGTTTGGAAACCAATTTAATTGGAAACTAGGGTTGAAATGTGGGGTAAGGGTTTTCAAAGGAAACTGGGTTTTTGATATTGAATTATCAAATGGAAAATCAATTAAGGCTTTAAGGCTAAATTATCTTTGATTTAAGGGATTTGTTTTTAAAGAGAAAGGCTAAATATGGATTTTGTTATAATTTGAGAATGAAGAAGTTTAGTTTATCAAAATTCAAGAAGGAAGGAGATTGGTAGAAAGCCTGTGTGTTCCATAATTGTGTTTTAAATTGCGCTTATTATTTGAAAAGACCGAGATCAGATGTATGTCCAAGAACCATTCCAAGTAATAATACGACGTTATGGAGCAATTTAAGTGTAACAACCCGGAAAATCTGAGCCAATTTAAAATTTTTATTTTGACTATTGTATTGAATTTTAAATAGTTGAAATAATTTATTTTAAATAATAACGATTAAAAAATTTGTTTAAATCGAAGTTTGAACGGATATATTTATTTTCACTCTAAAAGGAGTTAGAAATAGCGCGACAGTTCGAAAATTTGAATTCCAACTTTGACTGATTGTTCCGAATGCAAAATAAGTCAGAATTTGGTGATACCAAAAATATTTAAATCTGTTTGAGATTATCTTTCCAATGAATCCGAAAAATTGAGATTTCATTGCGGGAATCAAAAGTTATGGTCAGTTGAATTTTCAGAATAATTGCTATGGAATTTAATATAATATATGGCCCGTATAAATAGCCATCTTTCAAACGACCTCTGTTTTCGACGAAACCACTTTTGTTGGAACCGGAATGTCAAATTATGGCTAAGTTTAATTTTCCGTAATTTTTGGGATCAATATGTGGGAGTGGTAAAAGAAAATGTGTTTTGACAAATATCAGTCAATTTTGATCGACCAGAAAATGGCTATTTTTCAAACGGTCTTCAAATTCGACGAAATCAGTTTTGTTGGGACCGTATCGTCAAAACAAAACCAGATATAATTTTTCTGGAATTTTTAGAAGCTGTATGTGGCCCCGGTAAATTATAATGTTCGATCAAATTAAATAATTAAATGTTTTATTATTAAATTAAAAAAAACGTATCGTAACATTCGAATTGGGTTACGAAACATATCCCATCGTGTCCGGCATGAGGGTATTTAGCTTAGGGCGTCACTCGTTGGGTTTGATTTCGGTATAAAAACGATATAGAAATTAAATTGAAATTAATTAGAATTAAAATAAAATAGGAAATACATATACGGTATAAATACACCGTATATACGGCCAAACCCTAGCACAGTATACCATATTCTCTCAGCCGCCTTCATTACCTTTCAATGGCCACCACCACTCCAAACTTCCCCCCTCAATAACTCTCCGTCCTCTCAACGAAATCAAGCACTTCTTTTGAGTATTATCTAGAATTTTTTTCAAGCTTTCCATCCATACGGGTGGCGCCACCCATCATTGAGCATCCGCGTCGTTTTTCGCACCTGAACGACAGTCGTTGGCTGGCGAATCGCACCCCCAGGTGGCGATCAAGTCAGGGGTGGTCGGGGTCCCCTGGCGCCTCTCAGAGCCCGAGCTCGTGGTGACTTCAGATCGTCGTCTCGATCAGTGATTGGTACGCGAAGTTCAAACCTAGTTTTGATGAATTGGAGAAAAACGTCGGCTATTTCAAATTGTTGAAGAAGAAGGTGTTATTTATTTTTTAATTAATTTATTTATTAATTCAAATATAACCAAATCTTTGAATAACCATATCTTGTTTGTATTTAATCAGAATTCGACGAAACTAAAAGCGTTGGGTTCGAGATGACGAGATCTACATTTCAGAACTGACTACAGAATTTTTAGAGCTTGTTACAATTTTTGGCATCGTCAAATCAAGGTGAGATATCTGAATTCAGAAATAATTTTAATAAAAATTATATTAGGATGCAGACGGAGTTTAGAAACTCCCGACACCCGTCGTCCACAGACCGTGGATGACTTGATTGATTGATTTGTGATTGGTTGAAATTTGGTGTTTGTTTGTGGCTGAAAAAGAAATAGAAACAGAAATTGAAATTAATTGATATTGTGAAAAATTCATCTGCGTATGAAATAGATTATTAAAATCCCCCTTGTCAAAAGCTGCGAGGCTTTAAGGTAGCGCGAGGAGCCGTACATCGGGACGGTGCCGGTTTTAATTACCCTGCCGTTATGCTGCCGAAATTTTCTGAAATATTTGTGTGTTGTGAAATATTCATATATGAAGTGAAATTTGTTTGAACATCAAAAAATTCACTATTTCTATTGAAATTAGAAATATAGAAAATATTCATTATCTGTAATGAAAATAAGTTAAACAATAAAAAAAATTACATTTTTATTGTATATGAAAATTGTACATGTTTTCAAAATAAATATGATCACATTAAAAATCTCATTTTTAATGCAAATTAGCAAAGTAGAAAAACGTACATATTTTGAACAAAAATATGATAACACTGAAATCCTCATTTCTTTTGTAATGTTAGCATATTAGGAAAATGATCATAACTTCACAATGAAAATATGATTACATTGAAGAATCTCATTTTAATGTAAATAAAGGATATGTGAAAGTGTTCATACATTGAAATTAATAGTTATATTCTATTTGCATTCTTTGATGAAAATATACATTGGAATAAAAATTTATACTTCTATTTGCACTCTTGATACGGATAAATTATTGAAATTGAAAGTTTATATTTTTATTTGCATATTTAGATGCAAATAAACATTGTAGTTAAAAGATTATATTTTTATCTACATATTTAGACGCAAATAAACATTGTAGTTAAAAGATTATATTTTTATTTGCATATTTAGATGCAAATAAACATTGTAGTTAAAAGATTATGTGACGATCCCAAAACCCCATGACACGGTGTTAAGGATAATCATTGGAATATAACACATTAATCAACATTAGCAGATCACAGATAATAGCGTAAACAGAAAATAGAATAATTTACACACATATGACAACGGAATCATATAGATATCATCACATCAGAGAAGCACAGTACAGGATACAACTTAGTGCATAATGATACATAATCAGTCTACATCGCCAATGGCGGAATCATAATATAGATACAATAATGGCGGAGAAAATCCAAGTCAGCACAGTGTAGTCAAGCCTCGCCATGAGCCAAAAGGTGCGTCAGAAACCTGTAACTAGGCTGCCCGTGTGAAAATGAGGGCACCCGAGTTTGCAAGGTGAAACAAACTACGAGTCAGTCATGGGACTGTATGAGAAATCTACTCAACTTATTAACAGCAATAATAAGGCAAATCAAAGGACCACGCCACTTTCGCGGAACGGGTTTACTCCAATGAGTGCTAGTGCATGAAATAAAGTAAACGATTAAATCAACGCAATGCTTTTTATAAAATGAAGCCATTATAAGACTCAGGTCCCATCACACAATGCAACACAAACCGGAGGATAGAGTTTTTACCTTATAATGGCCAAAGATGCTTCATACGAATAAAACAAAAGTGTTTGGTATTATTACTAGTGCATATATGTTTCAAAAGCAAATTCAATCATAAATATCAATCATAGGCGGCATAAATGACCCATACCACTATGTCGCCATACTAGTAATACAATCACGTCCGCATATTTCGTATTGGAAATTGGATTCCTTCATGAGTCGAGGCAAGGGGCAAGCTCCTCTCCGATTCGAGACACTCTAGCAAATGTCCCAGGACCCCACTATGATCCTTGGATCTTCAGGGCCGGTCCTCTCTTACTTTTGAGGATTAGTTATTCCTGAACACACGTTTCCCGGTCCTTACAGACCTATATCGAGGCGCCTCGCATTCCAACAACCACACAGGTGAAAAGTATATATAATGTCAGGGTTGGTAGGTCACTGACACCACCTTAGCTAGAAAGAAACGTCGTGCTCTCCCTGCAGTCACTCTCCCGTTTTTGACTCATACCGAGGTGTGAGGCTCGCGAATTCACGTTATACACAAAGCTACGTCACACAGACCATGCTTTGATCATCAACCACAAGACTTTGCTTTGCAACAGAATCCTTGATCATATGCCACTTAGGCATGCCACACAGGAAATCCACTCCATGCGACTGATTTCTGTCAATACATAACCTCTGAGCTCGTACGTCTCAGAGAAGGGCGTTAAGCAAGAGAATAAATTCTCCGCCGCCAAACAGATATATATTTAACAGAGATCAATCAACACAGAACAAAATCCAATGTCAGACACACAGTCCATTTACAAGTCCGTTCTGGGTCTAAACGAAACCGGAGGCACCAATTCCTCGTATATCCGTACAATCAACAGTATGTGTGGACGGCTACTACTTCAATTCCTTCATGGTAGCTACTCCAATCACGAGCATCAGTAGCGCCCATCCATCCAATGTGGAGATCGTCGGTCTTCAGTCGTCTTCGACTCTTCGACTTCTCAACGTCGATCGATTATTTGAAATGAGATAAACTCGGCCTTTTCAAATAACCCACGTATATTTAGATTTTCAAATCAATTAACTACGTGGTTGGACTATTCAACATTCACATTTCAGTTATTTAGTTATATTTTTCATGTCAAATACATTCAACCATCACATATCAAGCAAACACAACAAAATTGGTTTATTTTCACTCTATATCGTCTATAGTACTTTATAACGATATATCGCCATTTTTATTTAATTTAAAACGGCCATATTTAATTAAACGACGTTTCAGGTCGTGTCGATGCACTGGCGCTGCTTTTCATTAATTTTGTTTTACACATACATGAAAATTTAACCGTTGGATCTTCACAAATTTTACATCATTAGGAAGGTCATTTCAAAACAAATCCAACGGTTTCAGTTTTGGGAAAATCCGACGGTCGGATCTTCCACACTAACCATTTGAAGTTACGATTTCAATTTACGAACTGCAGCGTCGTTATTCGATTTAATTTAATTATATTTATATATATAAATATAATCGTTTCTGGCGCTGTTTCTCTTCAGTTTTGAATTAAACATTCCAGACAATCCAACCGTCGGATCTTTACAAAGTTGGTGCCGTTGGAAAGATATTTCCAAGGCGAACCCAACGGTTGAGGTTTCGGGAAAATCCAATGGTTGGATCTTCCGCACTAGTCGTTTGAAATCACGGTTTCAAAACATGAACTGCACGGCCACGTTTCGTTTTAATTCTATTTATATTTATATATTTATATAAATATAGTTCATTTAAAAATTCCTATATCGTTTCCACTTCAATTATTTCACTAACGCCTTTAAATTTTGGAAAATTTCGCCATAACCTCCTTTGTACGGGAGGGTCTGGGAAAATTCCCAAATAGCCACACGGGCGTCTCATATCAAAAAGAAAAAGAAAAAGCCAAGCGGCTAGCCAACAGGCTCATAAAATCATCACCCAAACAAAGCGGTAAATGTGTACCTATTTGTCGGGCACAAAATTCTATTTCTCTTCTCTAGCCCCTTTTGCTTTAACCTGTTCAATAGATATGCATGTACATATATACAATTTCTAACATTCATCATTTTCCATTCAATTTCATATTTGATTTGCTTTGGTTTAAAAACACCATTCATTCTAATGTTGCATGCATAGGCTAAAATCATATCATTAGCTAGTTAATGTATATTTCAACTCATGCACGTTTATTTGAACAAGTGGCTATTTTTAACACTTCACATTTCAAAGATGATAATTTTGGCGAACTAAAATAGATTTCAACACATGACTATTTTATTTAGTTCCTATGCATGTTAAAAAAATAATATTTCTATCACAAATATTTATTTCAACGTCCGCATATCTTTAGCATATCACACATATGATAAAAATGATATTTTTATCACTTAAAATATTTATTCGACAAATAGATGTTTCAGCACTTCATAGTTTCAATAAAAATGTAATTTTTATCGTTCGATCTTTTTATTCAACACATGAACTTTTCCACTACACACACTTCTCAATGAATGAGCATCTCCACACATGGACATTTTATTTATGTTGTTTATATTAGAAAGATGGGATTTTTACTGTTGAAATTATTTATATAAGGCGAATATTTTTCATACTTCATATATATATAAAAAATGTGATTTTTATTGTTTAAACACTTCATTCATTCACAAATGAATTTAATTTTCACACAACACTTTTCAACACATGAATATTTCCACACATGGATATAGTTTCAATATATGACTTTAATTTCAACGCAAGAAAATAATTTCAACATATGAAAATAATTCTAACACACAAAGATTATTCAAAATTTCGGCAGCATAACGGCAGGGTAGTTAAACCGGCACCGTCCCTAGTACGGCTCCTCGCTCTACCTTAAAACCTCGCGGTTTTTGACAATGGGGATTCATGCATCTAATTCGCACGCAGGCGGCATGTTTATTTTTATTTCCACAAATATTTCGAATTCATTTCAATCACCAATGGGTATTTTTCAACCACAACCAAACAATATCAACCACAAACAATTATTCAACCATTCGTATTTTCCATCCAATATTTCACACCAATTCACCACAATAAATATCGTCCATGGTTTGTGGACGAGGGTAGTATATATATATATATATATATATATATATATATATATATAATTGCTATATTTCACTTGCATTTCAACACATATATCACTTATTCTATGCATGTAAAAATTCATACTTCGCTTATATAGCTTAAACTACGCATGTACATGAGGTATACAACACGTATGTAATTTATATTTCGCTTATATAAATTATACACGACATTTTCCATTCAATTTCACGTTAATTTAGATTTCTCACCTTGGTTTTCTGAGCGCTAAAAATCGATACAATGTCAGAAAAATCCGCAGCTTCTTCTATTGGGTAGAGAGCTTCCTTGCGGTCTCGATGTTTCCTGTTTCATCGAATTTCATCAACACACCAAAAAGATATGATTTTTCAAAGAGTAAAGATCAAAGAAAACTCACTTTCACGAAGCTTTGAAACTAGGTTTACAGTTTTCGCGAAATCTGTGGCACGTGGGGACGATCGGGGAGTTGGACGTGGAAGAGGGAAAAGAGGGCTTTAAATCGGTGGTGGTTTGGTTGCGTTCGGTGGTCGGTGGCGTTCAGGGCGGCGGCGGGAAGTGCTTGACTTCCTGGCGTCGATACGGGCGGAGGAGGCGACTGTGGGGGCGGCGGTGGGGTCGGATTTGAAGAAGAGGAGGAGACGCGTCGAGGTAGGGGGTGGCGCAGGCGGAAATCGGCTGAGGCGGCGGCGATTTGGGGGAGAAGGTAGGGAGCGGTTTTCGTCGTTGAACGGGGGGGGGGGGGGGGGTTTCTTTTATTTTATTTTTAAAATTTATGAAAGGAAAATTCTGATTGGCCGAGGGTTATATTAAATTTTTAAATAGTGTTTTCTCAAACGAACTCCTTTTTAAACCCAACGACTGTCGCCCCTAGCTAAATACCCCCATTCCGGACACAATGGGATATGTTTCGTAGGCCAATTCGACTGTTACAGTCAGTTATTTTTCAAATTAAAGTATAAAACATTTAATTTTTAACTCTGAACGCACATTTCAATTTGCCAGGGCCACAAACTGATTCGAAAAATTCCAGAAAAATAAATCTAGCTATGTTTTGACGCTACGGTCCCAACAAAACTTGTTTCGTCGAATTCTGAGGTCGTTTGAAAAATGGCCATTTTCTGGTCGATCCAATTTAACAGAAATCGACCAAACACATTTTCTTTTGCCACGCTCACATACTAGCTTCAAAATTTATGAAATTTGAAATCTAGCAATTGTTTGACATCCCGGACCCAACAAAAGTGGTTTCGTCGAATTCCGAGGTCGTATGCAAAATAATTTTCCAGGCCTATATATTCTATATACCGACCCTTCTGAAAATTCATTCGGCCATAACTTTTGATTCCCGTTATGAAACTTCGATTTTTCAGATTCGTTAGAAAGGTATTGACTAACAGATTTAAATATTTTTGGTTTCGCTAAAATCCGTTATATTTTCCACCCTGCATAGTCGGTCAAAGTTTGAATTCAAATTTTCAAACTGATTCACTATTTCTAATTCACTATTTTATTGAAATATTCTATTTCAATTGTTCAAATTCCTTTGAAATAACCAATTTAAAAATTTTAAATTGGCTCGTATTTTCCGGGTTATTACAGATTATATTTTTATTTGCATATTTAGATGAAATGATAAAGAATTTCGCTCGATCCGAATCGATCGCTAAACCGACCCAGACCGTTCGAAACCCCTGATTGTTTTGAGAACAAGACGAATCGGAATGCAAACAAAAGAACATTTCATTGTTAATTACAACAATTCCATCGGAATACAAGAATATACAGAGTATAAACAAATAAAATACATTCGATAAATATCAGAGATTACAATAAATTACTGCAGCGGAAAAATAATACAATACACAACTGAAAGAGATATACGGATACAGAGCTTTCCGGATATCTTTCCAGCTGTAAACCAGGTTCCTGTGAATATAAATCTGCAAAACGAAAACTACTAGCTGCCCGTGCGGAAAATAGGGGCACCCAGAGTTTAGGTTAAAACAATAAACTCCAGGTCAGTCATGTGACTGGTGTGAGAACTAAAGCAGTTATTTAAAACTTTATTTTGAAATAAAGTAAATCAAGGGACCACGCCGTATAAGACGGAACGGGCTACCTCCCAAGAATACCAGTGCATATAACAAAACAACGCAATGATTTTTGGAAAAATGAAGCTATTATAAGACCCAGGTCCCATCACATAATGCAACGCAAGCCGGAGGATAGGGTTTTCCCTTATGATAGCCAAACATGCTTGGTACGTTAAAAACAAATCATTTGATATTGTTATAAGTGTATAGTGTCAAAACAATTTCAATCATGAATATCAATCATAGACGGCATGGGTACCATATATCATGTCGCCATACTAGGCTCTACAATCGAAACCGCAAAGTCACATATTTGGAAATTGGATTTCCATCTATGAACCAAGGCAAGGGATCTTCCTCACCGAATTCGAGATGCTCTAGCCCGCCCCTCAGGCAAGCGCGCAGACAAGCCTTGGATCGTCAGGGTCGGTCGACCGATGTGGATTATTATGCCTAAACACTGCGTTTTCCCGCCCTTTGGGGCGTAAATGAGCCAAATGACTCCATCGGCTCCACATAGTCACCGATTTATCCGAGGCTCCTTGCAACAGCAACAACCACAGAGGTGAAAATAATATAAATGTCAGGGCTGGTAGGTCACTGACACCACCCTAGGTAGAAAGAAACGCATGCCATCCCTGATGTCCTCTCTCGTTTCTGGTTCACAACCGGGGTGTGAGGCTTGCGAATCAACGTTACACAAAGCTATGCCACACAGGCGGTACTTTGATCATCAAGCACAAGACTTTTCTTTTCAATAGAAGCCTTGATCAATTGCCACTTAGGCATGCCACACAGGCAATTCACACCATGCGACTGATGTCTTTCGATATACAACCTCTGATCGTGTACGTCTCAAAGAAGGGTGAAGTAAGGGAATGAATTCCCCTTCACCAGGCAGATGTATATTTAATAGAGATGAATCAACACAGAGCAAAATCCGATGTCAGACACACAGTCCATACAAGTTCGTTCTGGGTCTGAACGAAACCGGAGGCACCTTGTACCTCGAATATCCATCGATCTCCAAGTACGTCTGGACGATCACCAATTGATTCCCTCCTCTTGGGTATACAGCCCAATCAAGATCATCAGTAATCACCCAAACGATGTGAAGACCTCCGGTCTTCGACCACCATCTTCATCCTCGGCACATCATCGAATCAAATATTCAGAATGGGATAAACCCGGTCTTTCTTAATAACTCGCGTATATAATAAACAAGTGTTACACAAACACAACATACGCCTCATTCCAATTCAGAATATTCTTTTATTCAAATATTCTTATACTTTGGGAAAGGTTCCCATTAATTTTATCAAAGATAAATTCTTTAAATTTATTCTTTAATGTTCTTCTGAATATTAATTTAAACCAAATTATGGTTTATCTGAACTAGTCGGGATTGACGAACCTTACCGAAGTAATCATTTGTTTTAAATTTCCCAATCCAAACCTATTCATCCCATAAAGTAAAACTGGTCATACTTCATATCTAACACCACGGTGTTATCGATAAATTCAATTACCATTTCATGTTCAAATCTAATTAAAGATTTAATTATCGCCTGGAGCAAATTTGGTGATACTCCATTCTCGATCATCTCAATCTAATTAAAGATTCATTAAAACTCCACTTGGTTTCAATCTTCCCAAAAATCATATTAATGATTGTTTAAATTGGGAAACCATATCCTGTCTTTAACTGGGTTAAAGAATCAATGTCATTTAAAACACGGTTCACGATAAACCCAAAATCACATTCCAATTCAATTCCAATTAAATATCATTTAATTGGTATACTTCATTAAATCTAAATAAAAAGATTTAATCTTTTTCTTAACTGGGTCTAAGAACAGTGTTAATGTAGACATCATTCACGACAAACCCAAATCCCATTTGATATTAAATACAAGGCTCTGAATAGAAAATATATCGGCTTATATTCAATATCAAATTCTACGACTAACAAATATCGTATTGGAAATAACGATATAAATATATCTTTCAAATTCCCATAACAATATCTATATCATCACGAAATCCAACATCGAAATATTCAAAAAAAAATTCGATTCAAATCCATTCCAATTCAATTATTGGAAATTCTGGTTATTTTCAAAACCATTTCAAATCCACTTTATTTATTTTAAAATTAAATGGGATTATAATTCTAGTTCAAAACTAGTTCATTTCGATAAAAATCTATTTTCATCTTTTCAGATATGGAGTTTTTCATCCCAATTCTTCACAAATAATTTCTTATGATTTTACACAAATTATTACTATTTTTAATAATTTTATCAAGGCCCGTACAGTCGATTTCCATCAACGGCCATCGAACTGCACTTACAGCGACCTTTTCAAAATTTGATTTGGACATAATTCCAAATCTAGCCGTTAGATTTCAAATCTCTAATATTTTTTAGAAAGCTATTTTCAATACGAACCCAACGTTTCCCGTTTTAGGAGAATCCAACGGTCGGATCTCCCGTAATATCCATTCAAAGTCAATGGTCGAAATTCGTGAACTGCCGCAGCGCGACGCGTTCTATTCAGGCCATTATATTATATATATAATATATATAATATATTTCATCGATTTCCTTTTAAAATGTATTTTATAAATCGTTTTAAATTCGTTTTCAACTTCATATTCAATTTCTAATCGAAATTGAATATTCCATATCATTAATCTATAAATGATAAAATTTTCAAAATGTTATATTTTGAAATCACTTCCTTTTCTATATTCATTATAAAAATGAATAAAATCGATATAAATATCGTTCATGTCAAAATGGCGTCAATCTAATCAACACTTCTTTTATTCAACACATTAATGTTTATTCTATTCAACACATGAATATTTATTTTATTCAACACGTGAATATTTATTCTATTCAACACATGAATTTATATTTTTATTCAACACATGAATATTTATTCTATTCAACACATGAATTTATATTTTTATTCAACACATAAATATTTATTCTATTCAACACATGAATTTATATTTTTATTCAATACATGAATATTTATTCTATTCAACACATGAATTTATATTTTTATTCAACACATGAATATTTATTCTTTTCAACACACGAATATTTTTTTTTATTCAACACATGAATATTTATTCTATTCAACACACGAATTTATATTTTCAACACATGAATATTTATTCTTTATTTTCCAAATTGGAATGAGGCCCAATCAATTACCATATAATGTTAATTATATGGATTCCCTACAACACATGTATATAATAGCAACCATCATCCAGAGTGCACCACACAACTGCATAAGCATTAAATTTAAATAATTAATGCTTACACAGTCTGTCAACCCATTGATTGACATACAACTAAACAATCGGGATTAGTGTACATCAAATATCATCCCAACACCCGTGTGGGGTTTCAATCAATCAAACACATATTTTATTTGTGCAGTTGGGCGATGTGTAAAATTTATCGTCCCAATCAATATCAGTCAAATGGGTGTACATAAACAAATCGTCCGATTTGTTTATAAATATTTATTTTATATACACATTAAAAATTATATTTTTAACTATAAAGTATTTATTCATTACACATCACACAATAGAATTTCACAACACACCAATCAAACAAACAAGTCATCCATAGTCTGTGGACGACGGGTGTCGGGTGCTGCTAAGCACCGTCTGCATCCTAGTATATATTTCAACTAGAAATAAATTAAAAGCGAGAAGTTCTCACCGATTAGCTAAACCAAACGCCACGACTCGTCACGTGTAGAAAATCTTCGCCGTGCTCGCCTTTTGTCACTTTCGTTGTCTGTATCCACTACATATATAAGAACCGCATCTTTATATTGTTGCTATGTATATAAAAATCACATTTTTATACTACCACTATGTAGATAACAATTCTGTTTTTATATTCTCTGTCTTATAAAAAATCGAATTTTTATAATCTCTACTATATAAAAATCATATTTTTAATTATCTCTATAACATAAAAATCGTATTTTTATTATCTCTATAATATAAAAATCATATTTTTATTATCTCTATAATATAAAAAATCATATTTTTATTATCTATATAATATAAAAATCATATTTTTATTATCTCTATAATATAAAAATCATATTTTTATTACCTCTATAATATAAAAATCATATTTTTATTCTCTATATAATATAAAAATCATATTTTGATTTTAAATCACTTCATATAAAAATCTAACCTTTTCGCTATATAAGAATCATATCTTTCCTTTGTCAAAAAAATCATATCTTCCTAACTATAAAAATCATAACTTTATATAAAAAAATTCACCTTTATAAAATTAAAATGATACACATATAAAAATCCAAAATCTAACATCACATTACTTATTTTAAAGACTGAAATTGAAACTAACATATTAAAAACTCACAGTTATAGGGGATAGGGGTTTTCTGATCCGAATTGGAGGAGAAGGAGAGGGGAAGCTCACGGTCGGGGGCTGGAGGGTCAGAGCTCCTTCCTAGTGACGACGGATTGAGTGAGGAAGCGGGGTCTGGGAGGTCTGGGGGTGCGGTCTGTGTGCTGGAGTCGAAGGATAGGAGGAGCGAGAAGTGGAGGGGGACGACGCCGGTGATGGTGGGGGCACTCCTCCGGCGGTGGCGATGGAGGATTAACGACGGGGTTCGTGAGTTCTAGGTTTAGTTTTTTTTATTTGAATCGATTTCTTTCTGAATGGCATCGGGGGGGGGGGGGGGAGAGGAAAAGGGAGGGTTGACTTCTATTTTAATTTTATTTTAATTTAATTTATCTATTATATTATTTCCCCCTCTAAAGTACCCCTTTTATTTGAACCCCAAATCGAATCCACCGACTGTTGTCCCTAGCTAATTATCCCCCTTCCGAACACAATGGGATATGTTTCGTTACCCAATTCGCTTGTTACGATCAGTTTTCATTAAAATTAAAATATAAATCAATGTATATTGAATTTGAACGCACATTTCAATTTACTAGGGTCACATACTAACTCGAAAAATTCCCGAAAAATATTTTCTAGCTTCGTATTGACGATACGGTCCTAACAAACTAATTTCGTCAAATTCTGAGACCGTTTTAAAAATAGCCATTTTCTGGTCGATCAAAATTGATTGAAACTGCCAAAACACGTTTTACTTCGCCATGCTCGCATATTGATTCAGAAAATTACGAATTTTGGAATCTCGCAATAACTTGACATTCCGGTTCCAACAAAAGTGGTTTTGTCGAAAACAGAGGTCGTTTGCAAAATTTCCATATTTAAGGGCCAGAATTCCATAGCGACTATTCTGAATTTTCAACTGGGCGTAACTTTTTATCCCCGCTATGAAATTTCAATTTTTCGGATTCGTTGGAAAGATATTCTCAAATAGATCCAAATATTTTTAGTTTCTCTAAAATCCGGTTTATTTTGATTCCCGTACATTCATTTGAACTTTGAAATCGAATTTTCAAACTACCGCGCCATTTTTAATTCCTTTTATAATTGAAAATAATTATTTTATATTCTAACTATGATTAAAATAAATATATATGTTCTATTTCTATTCAAAATAAATTTCTCGTCATTTTAATTTAAAATTATTCATTTTAAATATTCAAAATTCACTAAAATTGCCAAAATAAAAAAATTAAATTGGCTCGGATTTCCGGGTTATTACATTAGATGCATATAAACATTGTAGTTAAAAGATTATATTTTTATTTGCATGTTTAGATGCAAAGAAACATCGTAGTAAAAGATTACATTTTCAGAGTGTAATGTAAAAGAAAAGTAAAAGATTATATTTTCAAAATGTAATATAAAAGAAAGTAATAAATTACATTTTCTGTAACACCCCACGTCCATTAATGTCACTCACAAAGGGAATGCATTAACTTCCATGGAGGTTATAAGTGCATATAGAACAGAAAAATTACAACAAGACAGATAATAAGTAGTACTTGAAAACTAAAACTTCATTTTATTGCAGCGGAAATTAAACATGTTTGTTACATCATAAAACCATAGATCATAACCAAGTACAATATCCATCTTCATAAAAACAAAATACATAATCCCATTACATAAATAGCCATTAAAAAGATAACAAGCTGGACTTTACTTCAACGGTCCAAGCTTTCCAAAGAGAGATGAAGCAATTCAATCAAACTCAACTAGAGCTGGGCCCAACCTGAGGACCTGGATGGGGAAAAAGGATAGAAATAGAGGGGGTCAGACATAAAGTCTGGCGAGTATGATAATTCTAACAATACTATTACCAAAATAACTAGACTAAGGCATAAGCTGGAAGACAAGTAAATGTCTATGAACTATTAGGTATGGAAAGCAGATGAAGATAACGTTAAAGATAACGTCAAAGATAACGGTAAAGGCATACCTAATTACTAACGAATAATTACTACACTGCACCGAACATTACTACACTGCACCGCACATTAGTACACTGCACCGCACGTTATTACACTACACCGCGCCAATTACTACACTGCACCGCGCCAGTCACCCTAAAGGTTGATCCCGCATGCTTCACACAGAAAATGTATAAATAGCCTTGCGTACCCCTAGCTGACTACATAGGTGCCTTCTGCCCGTATCTCCACTAGGTGTACCCCACTACTGAAACACCCCACCTCCGTTAGGGTCACTCTCAAAGGGAATGCCCTAATTTTGGTGGAGGTTTATAAGTATAAGTCACAGATATACAAGACAGATATAAGAACACATATTTGTAAACAGCGGAAAATCAACAAACTTTTATTTCATGAAAGAAAATACGTGCTACAACAACATCACCATAATTGTCTTACATCTTTTCCAAAACATAACATAACATAACACTTTCATAATCTGTCTTGATTACATTATTTAAAGAAGCATAAATAAAACATAGATAAACTGCAAAAGCCCCATAGAGTCTGTCCAAAGCCATAGTTTCAAACGAAAAGGTCCAAGCAATACATTTCTCTTCTTCAAGCTGGATGCTAAGGCTGGTCAAGCTGCAGTGTTCCCTCCCTGTGGACCTGGGGGGGGGGGGGGAACGGAAGAAAAGAAGACGAAAGAAAAGTAGAGTCAGACATAAAGCCTGAGTAAGTCTAGTACTATTTTGTCTATGAATAAAGAACTGGGTATGATAAGTATAAACAAGAAGTGGGAAAGCACTATAAACTTGGTTAAGTTGTCTAGGGTCGAATATACTATCGTACCCTATGTTAATCTCTGAACCCATATAAACTAGTTTCCAACTGGCACCCCATAAATCAGGGTGATGTGATCCATTCTATGATGATCGGCTCCTACTCGCATAGTTACATGTGTCTTACGGCCCCCGATGTAGTAGTTACCTATGCTGGTCCCACCATGGGGTGTATCAAGTCCCATGGCAGCGGCCCGACACAACCTTGGAATGCACAGGTATGCTACTGGTGCCCAGTGCCTTATTTTTCTGCGCCGGGATGTGTGCACGCCCGCACCCCGTTAGAACCTACACTACTACACCACCGCCGTCGATTTGACCTCTTACAATCAGCCCAGTAATCGTGCCCCACCCTGCCTAGTTTCAGGGTATCCTGATACACCTTCTAGGGTTACTGCTGAAAAGGGTCCCCCGTTACTAGGTTTTCTATCTCTAGCCAACATGCTAAGTTGGTTAAGTGTTTTCTAACCTAACCCCCCACCAGTCCGTTTAGTTTAGCATGTTCCATTTTGATTAAGTCTTTAGTTCACTTAATCCTAACAATCCTGACTCAGCCTTAATTGTCTTATTAAGGCCCTGACCTCTCACATTAGACAGGTATTGTTGTGGCTGCCTGTTGCCGGTTGGTTCCGGGCAGTCTTACGCCACAACTCAGTCTAACCTCGGGTCCTTATTGGGCTCCATGTTTAACCTCCCACATTGGATAGGTATTGTTGTGACTACTGGACAGCCGGGCGGTTCCGGGCAGGTTTACATCACAACTCAATCCAACCTCGGGTTAAACACATCGTATGTTCTACATTTACATATTTTGTCTTTCTTCTTTATTTTCTTATATGTAAATATTTGCGGCCCAATATTAAGTTAATGGTGTAAAGGTTACACCAATCATGGGCCCAACCCATACTTGAATTTGGGCCCTTCTATTTTATATTTTCATTCATTAGTAATTTTAACCCAACGTTATTTTCCCCCGTTTAACACATCCGTTTATTATGTATATGTTGGGCTTAGCCTTTTTAAGCCCAACTTAGCCATGCGAAAAGGGGAGGCTTAAAGCGTGATTACATACACGAAAAGGGGAATGTGAGCGCATGAACTTGCAATATGACGTTGGAAATACAAAATAGAAACTGGTGTACTTGCATAGTAGTGACATATACTTTGGTCATAAAGCATAAGTGACATGAATCGAACCATGTAAACTTGTAGTTAAGTTAAGAACATCACTATCGACACATAGGCTTTAACTACAACATAAACCTATATTTTTATTCAGGCATAATGTCAAACATAAGCAAAGCATGTTCATAAGACTACTACATGTTTACAAAGGTGTCTACTTTTGTGACTATTACAAAAGTATAGTTAAATTTGTTCACATAACCATGGCATAAATATTTCTAACATGAAATCATGATTTTTACTTTAGTCATGCAAACTTGCAAAAAGGGATTTTTGAATCTAACCTAGCTATGTGCCACATATGTCATCATATAATTCTTGTAAACAATATAATCATGGATTTCAATTATGCAACATATCAATCATAGCCTAGTCATATTCATAAGTTTGCAAATAGGTTTTTCCAGTACAAAAGCATGGCTTAATACATGATGCCAAATTTTCAACATAATTCCAAACTTATTCCAATTACTTCAAAAATGATGTTTGTATAAAAATACACATTATGATGGCATAATAGCAAAGCCCCAAACTTGCATGAATTTCAATCAACTACATACATGTAGCTTCAACATGGATTACATAATTTGCGGATATTCCAAACGTATACATGCATAGAACTACCGCATGTAGTTCTTTATAATGAATAACATAATTCAAGAATATCCAAACGTATACAATATTTCAAATCAATAATAATCATAGTAACGCACAAATTATGAATTATTTATCACCACAATCAAGTATACAAACCAACACAGTTATTTGTTCATACCAAAGTAATACTCTACTTACAATGGTGCGGCGAATTCTCGAATTTAGGGATTTGAAGATGCGATTTGATTTAATTGAGTTGCTTTATGCTTTAGAATTTGCCTCCTAATCCTCTCTCCAATTTGGTGGCTACCCCTAGTCGTTCCTCAGCAACATGGCGGCTTTGTTCTTATTTTTGAATGAATAGATTAGGGTTAGTCTAGGGTTGTTTTTATAGAGGTAATGAACTGATTAGGACCATTGATGTTGCTTGGATTGATCGTAGCCATTCATCCTAAGGAGAGACCAATTAGAGCTTGCCACCTAGCCCTAATGACAAAGCAGACCACAGAAAATCGACCAACATAGAATAGGCCAGCCAGGTTGGACTGGGTTCGACCTGGCTCTGGACCAGGTCGACATGCCTGTCGACAGCCCTGTCGACAGCCCTGTCGACCTGGTTAGGCCAGGTCGACAGCCCAGTCGACCTGGGTGCGTTAGGCGGGTGTTTTTCCGCCCTGGCCCAATGGGCCCCATTTTGGAATTTTAAACTGTTTTATTCTGTTTGAATTTTAAACTTAATTCAGGAACTTCCGAAGGCCATATCTTCTTCATACGGACTCCGTTTTTCGAAAACTCGGACTCTATTTCGCGTATTTTTCCGAGACGAACGCAATGGCGTATCCCGTTTCCCTTAGTTCTTTGATTTTCAAGTTAATTATACTTTAATTTCACAGTTATAGAATTCGCGGGGTGTTACATTCTCCCCCACTTAAAAGGATTTCGTCCCCGAAATCTTCAAGTTAGGAGGAATGTATATCCTAACATCCAATCATCCATCTACTCATCCATCAAACACGAGCATCCATTGTCCTTAAAAGACTTCTAATGCTTCATGATCATATGCGAAGTGTGTGTGTACATGTACTTATCTAATGCAAAATCAGGCGGTCTACTGATTCAGTTGACCTCCTTAATGCGAATTATGTAAGTGCCATGAATCCATTATGTATGCAAATTTTCCTATTTTGATTTTACATGAGTGCACAATCATTCAATACAAATGCAACATCCACATGACAACACATTAAAGTTCAACCACATATGAATGCAAACATATATGCATATGCAAAATGAAGTGACTGAGCCGATTTAAACCTAGATTGTGTGTGTATATGCAACCACGAGCAACCACTAGCAATCACTTGCAACCACTTGCAACCATCATCCATAACATGTTTCAATTACATGTTTCCATCCAAAGGGTTTCTTCCTAAAAGATAAGGTCGAGGAAATATACCTAAAAAGATAGATAAAAGCGCAACTTAAGGAAAAGGAAAGATCAAGGATGTACCCTCGAACAGAAAAGGGTAGGCTGTACGGATTCTAGCTTCAGTTTCCCAAGTCGCGTCTCCCTCGGCGTCGCTCCACTGAACTTTGACGAGCTTGACTTCACGGTTGCGTAGCTTCTTCACTTCCATTCCTAATATGCGGGTTGGAACTTTTCTTATGGTTGCTTCGCGTTCCATTTCGGCCTCTTCGAGGATATTGGGCTCTACCACTTCAGCAGACTCATGTAGACATTTTCGGAGATGTGAAACGTGAAAAACGTTGTGGACTCCAGCCAACTTCTCGGGTAGCTCTAATCTATAGGCCATTTTCCCAATTTTCTCGATGATAGGGAATGGCCCTACGAACCTTGGTGCTAGCTTTCCTGTGGTTCCAAAACGAACAACGTTTCTTAGTGGTGATACCTTGAGAAAAACTCTGTCTCCAACCTCGAATTCAAGGTCGGTCCTTCTCTTGTCGGCATAGGACTTTTGTCTGTCTTGGGCCGTCTTCATCCTTCTTCGAATTAAGTCTACTTTCTCTGAAGTTTCTCGGATCATATCTGGTCCAAGTATGAGCTTATCAGTAGACTCCCACCAACAAGTGGGCGATCGGCACGGTCTTCCATATAAAGCTTCGAAGGGCGCCATTCCGATGGTTGCTTGATAGCTGTTGTTGTAGGCAAATTCCACCAAAGGAAGGTGGTCTTCCCATGTCCCTCCGAAGTCAAGGACGCATAGCCTTAAAAGGTCTTCCAAAACTCTGTTTACTCTCTCTGTTTGGCCGTCGGTTTGGGGATGATAGGCTGTGCTCAAGCATAACTGCGTTCCTACTGCTTCTTGCAGACTCCGCCAAAACTCACTGGTGAAGATGGGGTCTCGGTCACTAATAATGCTAGATGGTATTCCATGGAGTCGAACGATTTCCTTAAGGTAAAGTGATGCTAGGGATGAGGCAGTTCTCTTACTTTTGACAGGTAAAAAGTGGGCGCTTTTAGTAAGCCTATCCACTATTACCCAAATGCTAGTGTTGCCTCTCCTAGACCTAGGCAGCCCATCGATGAAGTCCATTGAGATGCTATCCCACTTCCACTGCGGGACCTCTAGAGGATGTAGCAGTCCGCCAGGCTTTTTCTGTTCCGCCTTAACCTGTTGGCACACCATACACTTAGAAACGAACTCTGCCACGTCCTTTTTCATGCCGTTCCAGAAGAAAGTCCTTTTTATGTCTTTGTACATTTTATCTCCGCCTGGGTGTATCGTCATCTTGGAGTGATGTGCTTCCTCGAGAACCTTCTTTATTAAATCTTTTGTCTGTGGGACGCATAGTCTTCCGTCTCGCCTTAGCAGACCCTTATCGTCGATGGAGTATCTGTTGAGGTGACTTGAAGTCTCACCCCTAATTAGCCTATCAATTATTTCCACAAGCTGAGGGTCTTCGCGTTGTGCTGTCCCTAATGAATCCATTAAAGTTGGGCGCACTTCGAGAGATGCTAGCAAGCCTGGTATGAAATCGGAGGGAGGCCTAAAGTCGAAGCTGGCTATAAACTCTAGGCTTTGTCTTTCAACAAACAACGGGCTTAGGGTCAATTTCTTTCGGCTCAACGCGTCTGCTACTACGTTGCCTTTGCCCGGAGTGTAGGAGATTTCGAAATCGTACGAGGCAAGAAACTCCATCCATCTTTGTTGCCTCAAGTTAAGATCCTTCTACGAGAAAAGATATTTCAACGATTTATGGTCAGTGTAAAGTTCGAACTTCTCACCTAGGAGATAGTGTCGCCAAGACTTGAGTGCAAAGACGATGGCGGCTAACTCAAGATCGTGGGTTGGGTAGTTCTTTTCATGCACCTTCAACTGCCTCCCGCCATAAGCTACTACCCTTCCTTCTTGCATTAAGACGGCGCCTAGCCCTGTCCCACATGCATCCGTATAAACAGTGAACATCTTGCTCCCATCTGGCAGCGTCAAAACTGGGGCTGTTGTGAGAGCCCTTTTCAGTCGTTGGAAAGAAAACTCGCAATCCAAGTCCCAATTGAACACTAGATTCTTCTTGGTCAATTTCGTGAGCGGAGCTGAGATTTTCGCAAAATCCCTTATGAACTTTCGATAGAAACCTGCTAGTCCTAGAAAACTTCGGACCTCAGTTGCATTCCTTGGTGTCTTCCAATCCTGTACCGCCACTACCTTCGCAGGGTCCACTGCTAACCCTTGTTTGGATACTATGTGCCCAAGGAACCTCACCTCTTCTCTCCAAAAGTGGCATTTGGAGAATTTGCCTTTTAGTTGATGGACTCGCAAAGTTTCCATGATTGCCCTTAGGTGCTGAGCATGTTCCTCTTCACTCTTTGAGAAGATAAAGATATCATCTACGAAGACCACTACGAATTTGTTGAGGAAATCTCTAAATACCCTACTCATTAGGTCCACGAAGTAAGCAGGTGCATTTGTCAAGCCGAAAGGCATGACAAGCCATTCAAAGAAGCCGTCTGGGGTTCTGAATGTCGTTTTATCGATGCTATCTTCAGCCACCCTTAGCTGATGAAAACCGGTTGCTAAATCGAGTTGGGAGAAAACAGACGCTCCTACAAGCTGGTCAAATAAATCGTCAATTCTAGGGAGAGGGTGCCTATTCTTTTTCGTTAGCTTGTTGAGCTCCCTATAGTCAACATATAGACGGAGTGAACCATCCGCCTTTGTAGCGAACACCACTGGAGCGCCCCATTCTGAAATGCTCCTCCTAATGAACCCCTTTTCTAGAAGCTCTTGAATCTGTTTACTGAGCTCTTTCCTTTCTCGTGGAGCCATGTGTCTAACGGGCAACGCAACGGGCTTTGCATTATCTACAAGATATATGCGGAAGTCTATTTCCCGCTTCGGAGGCAAGCCCTTCACCTCTTCGAAGACATCCGGATATTCCCGGACCACTCTAACTGATTGCAAATTTTCAACAGAGGCATCTAGTGATTCAAGATAACTAAGCATAACCGCATACGAGGGATTACAAGAAATTTCCAAAGTATTACCGAGCTGGGTTAGGAGCCTAACAACCCTTTTCTCACAATCAAGAATGGCCCCATTACTGGATAGCCAATCCATACCCAAAATCAAAACATAACCCGAAAAGCCCAAAACAAAGGCACTACATTGAAATTCTACACTTAGAATAGAAATTTTCAATCCCACACAGATCATAGACAAATGAGCTGGGCCCCCAATTGGGTTTGAAACAATTAAGGGGTCCTCTACAATACTAGTTTTTAGGTGCAGAGATTCTACTAAAGCAGACGAGATAAAGGAGTGTGATGCGCCAGAATCAAATAAAGTGCGAACGGGGTGATCATAAAGATAAACTACGCTTTCTACAGAAGTATTTATACCTCGCTGTTGCAGAGGTGGTGCTTCCAGCACATGAACCTGTGCCCCTGGGGTGGATCCAGCCCTCTGCCCCTGTCCTCGTTTCTTTGGGCTGTCCTTAGCCCTGTGGCCTGCCTCACCACAAGAAAAGCACCCACCATTCTCCTTGGCCTTCTTTTTCCGGCAGTCCTTTACTAAGTGCCCCACTTTGCCACAGAAATTGCACTTCCTCTTCTCTTTGTTGCCTTTCCCGCCCTTCTTAAAGTCTGTCTTCTTAGGCTGCAAACCCTCTTTCTTCCCTTGAGAGCTTTCTGCCTTTGTCTCCTTCTTGCCCTTATCCTCTTCATTCAGCAATGCCATTTGCACCAATCTTTCATACGTGGCTCCCATGGGTATATGGGTCATGGCCAAACTATGTAATGGCTCATTCAACCCTTTGACGAAACGGAGAGCCTTCTTGTGCGGGGTGTTGACTAGGTCAAGCCCAAACCTAGCCAGCTCATCGAACTGATTCACATATTCTCTGACTGTCTTGTCCCCTTGCTTAAGAAATAAGAATCTTTCCAACTGCAAACTTCTTTCTGCATCTGAGAGAAATTTAGTCTCAAACCTTGCCCTAAAGTCCTCCCATGTCTCCACTGGTCTTTCCGCATAAGTGACTTCCCACCAATAGGAAGCCTCGCCCTTCAATAGCCATACTGCCAATTGTACTTTTTGCCTATCCTCTACCTCAAAGATGATGAATAGGTCCTCCGTTTCTTTCAGCCAATTTCTAGCTGCCACGAAGGACTCAGTTCCATGGAAATCCCTTCCTCCCATAGCTTTAAAATCTTTACATATCTTAGCAAACGTGTTTCCCCGTGGAGGAGGTGGAGGAAAAGGTGCTGCTGCAGCTGGATGATTTCCCGCAGCTGGGGGAGGAGGAATGGTAGGACCTGGCTGAGTGGCTCTTGCTTCTAAGAACCGTCTAAACCAACCAGGTATTGGCACCCCTTCCGGCAAGTTAAGATCTTCGGACATGCTGAAACAAAAAGGATAGATTCAAAACGAAGGATAAGAGATAGTACCTATGGCTTTGGGGGAGGGGTGGACTTTGCCTTTTTAAAATAAAATAATATTTTTCTTTTAAAAATGCTTCTTTAAATTTCCTTTTTGAAAATAATTTTTCAAAACTTTTTATCTTATCTGGTAAACCTATGCTCTGATACCAAGTGAAACACCCCACCTCCGTTAGGGTCACTCTCAAAGGGAATGCCCTAATTTTGGTGGAGGTTTATAAGTATAAGTCACAGATATACAAGACAGATATAAGAACACATATTTGTAAACAGCGGAAAATCAACAAACTTTTATTTCATGAAAGCAAATACGTGCTACAACAACATCACCATAATTGTCTTACATCTTTTTCCAAAACATAACATAACACTTTCATAATCTGTCTTGATTACATTATTTAAAGAAGCATAAATAAAACATAGATAAACTG